>PVKS010009518.1:0-50084 GCA_004027875.1 Aplodontia rufa | reverse complement strand
TAAAAGGAACTGAGAGAGTATATATGTCAACATAAGACCTTTAACAATGAGGAAAAAAGGAATGCTAAAGATATAAAGGCATGGATATTATGTCCAGAAAGTGTGACAATGATCTACCAGGTTGCTTCATAGCAACTTTCTCTATGGTTACAATGAGAAATAAAAGATTTTAAAATTCTACCTGCCTACCTAACTTAGCTATCTTGCAGGACTAGGGATTGAACCCAGGAGTGCTCTATCATTGAGCTATAACCCCCCAATTCCTTTCTATTTTTCTATCCTTCCCAAGTAGCTGGGATTACAGGTGTGAATGATTGTGCTTGGTTTAAATAAGAGTATTTAAAAATGTTTAAAGAAGCAGAGAGTTACCAGATAGTGAGAGTGTGGTGTGTTGTGGGGTAGAAGGGAAAGGGTTTCCAAAACCCAAAAGAGGAAGAAAGCAAGATATAAGGCCAAGTCAGGCACAGTGGTACAAGCCTGTAATATCAGAGAATTGGGAGGCTGAGGTAGGAGGATCTCAAGTTTGAGTCCAGTCTTAGCAACTCAGCGAGACCCTATCTCAAAATAAAAATATAAAAGGGGCTGGGGAGATAAAGTGCCCCTGCGTTAAATTCCCAGTTAAAAAAAAAAAAAAAAAGAAAGAAAGAAAGAAAAAAAGAAAAAGGAAAAGGAAAAAAGGCCAGCATTTAAAGCTTTTCCCTTCAAGATAACTGGTAATTCCAAAGGCAAAATTGTCGTTTTTACCCTGTGCAGCAAAGACATCAGGAATCTTACGATGACCCAGAAAAAGTGAAGTTCAAGGATCACTAAGGATGAAGGTGCAGTAAATACCTCAGAGCTTTAGATCCGTTCCCAAACGGGTGCACATCAGGAGGAAGGAGAAACTGGAAACAGATTAGGCCTCACCTGGACTGCATCCTGGTTGGATTATGATGATGTACCCCAGCCTAACAGTCACCAGAGGAAAAGTGAAGGCCCTCTGGCCCTCTGGAGGAAGAGAAAGTCATCCAGAGCCTCAAATGATCGTTACAATTCTTCACCCACACTATCCAGCACTTAATAAAAAACAAAAACAAAAACCAGGCTTACAAAAATGACAAGAGCAGCTTACCAAGAGAAAAAAAAAGACATAATAAACATGGACTTACAGAGAGTAAGATATTTGTTATCATCAGAAACTTTAATGGTAATTTGGTGCATAAGGCCCTGGGTTCAATCCCCAGTATCACCAAAAAACAAACAAACAAACAAAACAAAACAACCAAAAAAACAAAAACCTATAGTCATACAGATTCAAGAAATTAAATGATAAGATAAAAAATTTCAGCAGAGAACTGCAAACTATACAAAAGGATCAAGTAAGTATTTAAAGTTTTAAGGCCTGATAATAATATTGTGATTATATTTCAAGAGAGTATTTAACTTCTGAGATACTTCTAATTGATACCTGAAATCTTCAAAATCATCTGGAGTGAGATGTAGAAGAAACAAGGTTAACAATGAGTTCATTTATTTTTGAAGCTAGGTATTAGTACATGGCAGTTTATTATGGTATTCTCTTTACTTTTGTATATGTTTGAAATTGTTCATAATAAAACTTTTTGTTTTTTAAAAGAGAAAGTATCTTGCTATGTTGCCCAGGTCACCCCTGAACTCAAGTGATCCTCCTGCTTCAGGTTCCTAAGTACCCAGAAGGCTCGCTACCTTGCCCAATTTTGTCACAGATTTATTACTTTATTCATTTTCAAGGGTAACAATTATAAATGCTTATCACCACTTTAAAGAGGCCTTTAAAATCACTTCCCTGGGGACTGGGGGTATAGATCAGTGGTAGAATGCTTTCTTAGCATGAGCAAAGTCCTGGGTTCAATCCCCAGCACCACACACACACACTCAAAGTCTCTTTCTTTCTTTCTTTTTTTTAAAGAGAGAGGGACAGTGACAGAGACAGAGAAAGGAGAAACAACTTTATTTAGTTTTTCACATGGCCTTAGTTGCTTTAACACTTAGTTGTGTACGTGGTGCTGGGGTTTGAACCCAGGTCCTCGTGCTTGCCAGGCAAGCACGGTTAGACAGCAAATCCCATTCTCCTCACAATACTGAAGGAGGCAGTGGAGGAAAAGCAGAATTGAGAGGTGGGCGACAAAATAAATGCTCAAAGTCTTGATTATTGCATAGAGATGAAAAGATAGATTACCAGAGTAGAAAACAAACTCACAGTGCCCCATCCCCCATCTCTAAATGGTGGATGAGAGTAGGCAGGGGCATTAGGGAGAAAGTGGCAGAGACAACAGACATTCCCTTAAGCTCTCCACTTAAAAAGGCTTGGAAAGACAGTCAAAACTTAAAACGCAACAGTTAAAAAAAAAAAAAAAAAGACTCTTCAAAACAGTGCAAGCAGCCTAAAACCAAATTGAGAAAAGAAAGTTGAGCCGGGGATCTGCAGCCATCTTGTACAGCACACAGCTGACCAGTCCCCCTCTTAAATCAATGTGACGTTGCCCCATGCCCAAACAGCTGCAAATGAAACCAGAGGAAGTTTCCTGCAATGGATTTTCTTAAAAATCCAGCCAGAAAGAATGTCTAGAAGGACCACTACTAGCCATAAATTGCTGAACCCCACCACCACTTCTCCTCCCTGCCACCACCAAAAGCGGAATTGCCTGAAGGGGACATAAAGGAGGGAAGTGCAGTTAGTGCTGCTCAGCCTCTGTGACCTGGGCAAGGGGAAAAAACACTGCATAGCACTTGCTGGACACAAAGGCATCAACAAAGCAGCTTTGGCCCCAAACAAAAGGAAAGCAGATTCACCAAGTCCCTGACCACTGACATTGGGAGAAGACACCACAGAGAGACTAAGGACAGACCCTGGGATCCAGATCCAGATCCAGATCACAGGGGAGTATCAGAGGGAAGCTGTCAGAATATACATTTGCATAGAGATCTAGCAAGAAATAAAACTGCCTGAGGCTACACAGCAGAAAGGGTCTGATATCAGCTTTGAAAGGTACACAGCCTGTCCCATGATTACAACTGGCTGAGTAAAAGGGCATTGTTCAGATACTTGAAGGGCCTTGCATCAGACTGAGTAAGTGGAGGAAACCATTTACAAGGAGGAGTAATGGAAACTAGAGTCCAGGGGAGCAGATGGAGACTCTTCATTACTGCTCCTCAGAGCACAGCATCAGCCAGGGAATACTTCTGCACCACAGATCATAACGGAAAAATGACAACCATAGCTCTGGCACTCACAGACAGCTACCAGGATCTCCACTTCAGGGGAACAGGTACATTGTGGCCCACAACAATTACAGGGACACTTCAGGGCCTGCATTCTGAACTACAGAAGCACCCAACTCACAATACTATACCTTCTGAGCAGTTAGCAGCAATCCCTGGAGCCAACAAACCAGAAGCTGCTGGTAAGGCAGATCATAACAACTAGTGGATAGGCTCCTGTGCCCCTGCAACTCAGAAGAGATCCACAGCCTAGATTCAGAAATCTTCTTCTCCACGTGGACATGGTATACTATAAACAACTTAATATCAACCTGATCGTATAAATTATCTTGTTAATCCAACAGCCAACACTGTACCTTTCACTCATTTGAATGTAGCCCATCAAAAGGTTTAAAGCATTAACTGGAATTAACCTTCCTAACTTTGTTTATCCCAGCTTCTCTTACACCCTTGCACTATCTGCTACAACCATAAATAATACCCATCCATCTGTCTCTTCTTTCTACGTTGGTGTGAATTATTATGCTTTTATAGCTTCTTCCCCCCACTTATATGTATTTTTTTTCCTTTCCTATTTGCCCAATCTTTCTTCCTCCCTCTGTTAAACTCTCACTTAAGGGTATAGGTAAGCTTACTAAATTTAACAGCTAATTTTTTCACCTGTTTCAGAACTTTATTACAGGTATATATCCAATTTTGAGGAACAGTAGAGATCAACTGCAACAAATTTTTGTCCTTAAAAGACTGAACACTTTAGAAGTGGTAATGGTAAAAAGGACTCAGTGGCATCACTTGAAGTGGGGCTGATTTTGGGATCAAAAGAGGTCACACATTGAATTAAAATATCATCATATGGGCTGGAGCAGTGGCTCAGTAGTTCTGGCACTTGCCTGGCATGCACAAGGACACAGGTTCAAACACAGCACCATGTACACAACAAAGTGTCAGAGCAACTAAAGCCAAATGAAAACTAAATAAAAAACTGATATTCTCTCTCTCTCTCTTCCTCACTCTTAAAAAAAAATCATTATCTACTGCTGAGGTGGTTGAGTGCATGCCTGGCATGTGTGAGGACCGAGGTTTGATGCCCAGGACCATGTACACAACTAAGTGCGGGAAAAACAAAAACCAGATGAAAAAATAAGATTTACTCTCCTAAAAAAAAAAAAAAAAAAAAAAAAAAAAAGTCATTTTCTGGATATTGCCCAAACTATGGCTTGTTAGAAAAAGAAGCTTGCAAAATAGTTTCTTGCTTAAAAGAAGTTAGAACCTTACTGATAGATGGGGAGAAAGAAAAAGCAAGGGAATAAACCATCCCTAACAACTCAAAATGCTTCCACAACAGACTTAATTGACATCACAGTGGAGAAAACGTAGAGGAAAAATTTAGAAAGTTCACAGTAAAACTGCTCTATGAGCTAAAAGATGATATAAGAAGAAAGATCATAGAGAAAATATGGAGAGTGAACGATTACTTCAATAAAGAGATTCTGAAAAAGAAACAAATCTTTGAAATGAAAAAATCAATAAATCAAATTAAAAATTCAATGGAGGGGGCTGGAGTGGTGGCTCAGCGGTTACAGGGCTTGCCTGTCATGCACAGTGACATGTGTTTGAACCCCACCAACACAACCAAGTGTCAGAGCATGAAACCCAAATGAAAAACTAAATAAAACTGATTCTCGCCCTCTCTCTCTCTTAAAAAAAAAAATCAATGGAAATCATTACCAATCGATTAGGCCACTTTGAAGATAGATTTTCAGGCCTCAAAGACAAAGAATATAATCTTGAAAATAAAGTATACAATAGAGAAAAGATGTTAAAGAGACCATGAACAGAACATTCAAGAAATCTGGGATAACATAAAGTCTAAATTTAATACTCATCAAGATAGATGAAGGCCCTAAAATACAAACTAAAGGAGTATACATTATTTTCAATGAAATAATTTCAGAAAAATTTCCAAACCTTAAAAATTAAAATAGAAATTCAAATACAGGAGTCACATAGGATTCTGAATACACAAAATCACAACAGATCCACTCCAAGACACATTATTATGAAAATGCCTAATATACAGAATAAAGATAGAATTTTAAAAACTGCAAGAAAAAAAAATGGTCACATTTAGAGGTAAACCAATTCAGACTTCAACTGAGTTTTTCAACCCGGACCCTAAAAGCTAGAAGGGCTTGGAATAACATATACCACGCTCTGGGGAAAAAAGGACGCCAAACAAGACTACTGTACAAAGCAAAATGAAGCTTCAGAATTAACTAGAAAGCCTGTAGTACAAAAGATACTCAATAAGATACTTCATGAACAAGAAATGAAAAGTAAAAATGGAAACTAGCATAGGGAGGAATTACACTAGAAAACAGCCAATCAAAGGAGAATCAAATCCAATTTATACACTAGAAATAAATCAAAATGTCAGGAAATAATCCTCTCTCAGTAATAACATTGAATGTAAATGGTCTAAACTTTTATTTTTCTTTCTTTTTTTTTTTTGAAGAGAGAGGGACAATGAGAGAGAGAAAGAATCAATTTTTATTTAGTTTTTCATTGCTCTGACACTTAGTTGTGCACATGGTGCTGGGGGTGAACCCACATACTTGCACATGTCAGGCAAGCGCCATAACCACAGAGTCAACACTCCAGCACCTAAACTTTTCAATCAAAAGACAGAGGTTGGGGACTTGAGCAGTGACTCAGCGGTTACAGCGCTTGCCTGGCATGTAGGAGATGCTGGTTTGAACCCCAGCACCACATACACAACGAAGTATTGGAGCAATTAAAGCCACATGAAAAACTAAATAAAATTGATTCTTTCTCCCTCATTCTCCTTCTCTTTCTTAAAAAAAAAAAATGTTGGCAAAGTGGATTAAAAAATAAGACCCATTAATATGTTGTGTACGAAACACTCACCTCATAGGCAAAGGCAACCGGGGAATGAAGGTGAAAGGATGGGAAAAACAGACCATTCACATGGATCTTATAAACACACGGGAGTTACTGTTTTGTATCAGATAAAGTGGACTTCAAAATTAATAAGAGACAAAGAAGGTCATTTCATATTTCTTAAAGGAATTATACATTAGCAAGAAATCATAAATATTTATTCCCCAAACAATGGAGCACATAAGTACATAATACCATTCTCAGTATTCAGACTCAAACAGACCATAATACAATAATATTGGGTTACTTTAACATACCTAAGTCTCCACTAGTTATATCATCCAAACTAAAACTAAATATACTACACAACTAAAGAAATACAATCAATAACTTGGATTTAACAGACAACTATAGAATATTTCATGCATCAATGACTGAATTCACCTTCTTCTCAGCAGCACATGCAACATTTTCTAAAATAGAACATATATTAGGTCACAAAGCAAATATCAAAAATATAGATAATACTTTGCATTCTCTCTTATCATAATGGAATGAAACTAGAAATCAATAACAAGATAAAAAATAAGAACTACTCTAACATTTGGAGATTAAATAACACACTTTTGAATGATAAATGGATAGTAGAAGAAATCAGGGGAGAAATATCAAAATGCTTAGAGGTAAATGAGGATAGTGATATAAAATCAAAATCTCTGGGACAGTATAAAGACAGTTCCAAGAGGAAAGTTCATAGCATCGAGATCATACACTAGAAGAATAGAAAGACACCAAATAAATAACCTAACATAATATCAAGGCCCTAGAAAAAAATAAACCAACACTAAAATCAGAGCTAAAATCAATGAAACTGAAACTTAAAAAAATACAAAAAATCAATGAAACCAAAAGCTGGTTATTTGAAAGAATAAACAAGGGGGCTAGAGCAGTGTCTCAGTGGTTGGAGTGCTTGCCTGGCATGTGCAAAGACCCAGATCCCAGCACCACATATACAATGAAGTGTTGGAGAAACAAAAACCAAAAAAAAATAAAAAAAATTAAAAAAAATGATTCTTTCTCTCTTTCTATTAAAAAAGAATAAAATTGATAAATCCTTAGCCAAACTAACCAAAATAAAAAGTGAAAAACATCAAATTCTCAAAATCTAAGATGAAAAGGGAAATATTACCATAGATGCTACTGAAATCCAGAGGATTATCAGAAGCTATTTTGAGAATTTACACTCCAATAAGCTAAAAAAACTTGAAGATGTGGACAAATTCATAGAGATACAAGGCCTATCCAAATTGAACCACAAGGATATAAAAAAAGTACATAGATCAATTGCAAGCAATGAAACTGAAGCAAACATCAAAAGTCTTCCAACAATCACAACAACAAAAAGGCCCAGGACCGGAAGGATTCTCAGCTGAGTTTTATCAGACCTTTAAAGAACACACACCAATTCTCAAATTATTCCATGAAAAAGGGAAAGAAAGAGGGAGCCCTACCAAGCTTATTCTATGAAGCCAGTATCACCCTGATACCAAAACCAGACAAAGACACATCAAGGAAAGAAAACTTCAGAACAATACCCTTAAAGGACACAGATTCAAAAATTATTATTATTATTATTTAAGAGAGAAAGAGAGAAAGAGAGAATCAATTTTTATTTATTTTTCCATCTGGCCTTTGTTTCTCCAACATTTAGTTATGTACGTGGTGGTGGGGTTTGAACTCAGGTCTTTGTGCATGCAAGACAACCACTTTAACTGCTGAGCCACTGCTCCAGCCCACAAAAATTCTTAACAAATTATTGGCAAACTGAATACGAAAACGCTAAAAAGATAATGCACCATGACAGAGTGGGTTTCATCCCAGGGATGCAAGGTTGGTTAAAGATATGAAAATCAATAAATGTAAATTACCACATAAACAAACTGAAAGAAAAGAATCACATGATTATCTCAACAGACGCGGAAAAAGCATTTGACAAATTACAGCACACATTCATGTTTAAAACACTAGAAAAACTAGGGATAGAAGGAACTTACCTCAACATTGTAAAGGATATATAAGAAAACCCCACAGCCAGTGTTATGCTGAATGGAGAAAAACTGAAAGCATTTTCTCTAAAAACAGGAACAAAACAAGGATGCCCATTTGCACCATTTCCATTCAACAGAGTCCTTGAAACTCTAGCAAGAGCAATTAGGGAAGAGAAGGAAATTAAAGGGCTATGAACAGGGAAAAAAAGAGCTCAAATTAACTCTATTTACCAAGGACATGATCCTATATTTAAAAGACTGAAAAAACTCCACCAGAAGACTTCTAGAACTCATAAATGAATTCAGCACAGTAGCAGGATACAAAATCAACACCCATGTATCAATTATATTCCTATACTCCAATGACAGATCTGCTGAAAAGGAAATTAGGAAAATTATCCCAACAACCTCAAAAAATAAAATACTTGGGAATCAATTTAACAAAAGATGCAAAGGATCTCTACAGTGAAAAATATAAAATATTTAAGAGACTGAAAACTTTAGAAGATGAAAAGACTTCCCATGTTCACGTACAGGCAGAATTAATATTGACAAAATGGCCATACTGCCAAAAGTGCTATACAGATTCAATGCAACTCCCACAAAAATTCCAGTGATGTCATTCATACAAACAGAAAAGGCAATCATGAAATTAATCTGGACAACTAAGAAACCTAAAATAGTCAAAGCAATTCTTAGCAAGAAAAGTAAAGCAGGAGGCCTCACAAAACTGGACCTTAAACCATAGCACACAGTTATAGTAACAGAAACAGCACGGTATCGGCACCAAAACACGCATGAAGACCAGCAGAATAGAAGACACAGACACAAACCCAAGTGAATGCAGCTGTCTAACACTAGGAAGGTGTCAAAAGCATACACTGGAGAAAAGATCACCTTTCTAAGAAATGATGTAGGGAACTGGAAATCCATGTGTAGAAGAATGAAATTTAACTCCTCTCACCTTGTACAAAACAACTCAAAGTGGATCAAAGACCTAGGAATTAGAACAGAAACTGCCTGCACCTGCTGGAAGAAATGTAGGCCCAACATTTGAACATGTCAGTTCAGGAACTGACTTCCTTAACAAGACTCCTAAAGTGCAAGAAATAAAATTTAAAAATCAATAAATGGGATGGCATCAAATTAAAAAGCTTCTTCACAGCAAATGAAACAATGAAGAAAATAAAGAGAGAACCTACAGAATGGAAGAAAAATCTGCCACCTGCTCCTCAGGGCATTAATATCCAGGATGTACAAAGAACACAAAAAACTTAACACATACACACACACACACACAAAAAAAAAACAACCAAAAAAATCACGCTGGGGTCCCAGACTCTACTGGGCTCCCCTCCACAGGTCTGTCCAGAATAAACTTGTGTTACTGTTGAGCTGCCAACACACTCCTCTATTTGCTTCATTCACTTCTTTCCTTACTCAAGTGTTACTATTGAGCTGCTGTGCTCTCCTTTTTTATTTCCTTCATTTGCTTCTTTTCTTATACAATGGTGCCAAAATCCAGGCCCAGTGTTTGCAGTTCCCACCATGGGAAGCCTCTCTGGGTCTTCTCTTGACCTCAACTGGGTCCCTCTCTTTCCAACACCTCTCTCTTCAGTGACTCCAGTAAGGACCACTTACATTGTTGGATATCACATCCATCACTGGCCATCATTATTTACTGGGTGACTGACCCCTTCTGACTCCTTTGGATTCCTACAATCTCTGCCATGATGTCTCTTGCTCTGTGGTTTCTTCTTTCAGCGCTGGGTGAGAGAAATCCCTGCCACCACTGGGTAGCAAAAACTTTCTTTGGAGATGCCCACTGATTGCGTGTTGTTCTACTGGTCATTACTGGAATGACTCTAGAAAAACCAAATTCTTACGCAGACACTCCTTGATTTTGGCCTTTCTCTCTGTCGGAATCCTTGGGGGCACTCAGCAATCCATCCTGTCCAGCATGAGCCAGACCCCATCAAATCTTCCACTAGAAACCCTTTTGGGGTGCCTTCTCAAACATATCCAGACCCTGGGTCTCCAAGACATCAAAGCTGAAAGACTGATGTTCTTCTGTAATATTACTTGGCCCCAATATAGGCTGGATAATCACAGTCACTGGTCTGAAAATGGCATTCGACTTCCAAATTCTCAAACTCCTAAACTCTCCATCACAATGGCAAATGGTCTGAGGTTCCCTATATCCAGGCTTCTGTTCCACACCGGATACCTCTTCTACTCCAGACCTTTCTGCCCAAACTACTCAACTTTTCACATTCTTCTCCTTAGTGAAAAACCCCCTCAAGACATGCCTCTCTTAGGACCCCTTCCCTCTTGGGAGTTCTGCTTTCTTTCTATTACTCTAAAACCTGCTGCTTTGCTGTCTGACCCTGTGTTCATGGATTTTATTCCTCAAATTACCCATCCACCCTCCGTGTTACATTTACAGGGATTCACCCACAATCTATGGAAGGGTCAGTAACATGGAAAGGAGCTCTGATTTCTCTTCTCTGTGCTTTTTTTTAGTGGACAAACTTCCTCTTTCTTTCTCTGCAGAAATGCTTCTTCCATATGTACACCCTGAGGCTCAGGCTGCTCCCAACAATACTATACATCGTACTGATCCTCAAATAAATAAGTTATTTTAGATTATTATGATACAGTTGACACCTTATATATTTTAAACCAGAAATACATCTGAGAATTAAATGTTCAAGCTTTGTCTAAATGTTTGTAAAAATAAAGCCATTTAAAAGCCTGGCTTAGGGTCAGAGCAGTCCTCAGTGGCTTCAGCATTTGCCTGGCCTGTGCCTAGTAAGTGGGTTCCAACCCCAGCACCACATACACAACAAAGTGTCAGAGCAATGAAAGCCACATGAAAAACTGAATAAAACTGATTCTCTCTTTCTCTTTCTCACTGTCCCTATCTCTTATTAAAAAAAAAAAAAAGGCCTGGCTTATATCTGTCTGTTTTGACTAAGTTTATTTCTGATTATTAAAACTATTTCCTAAACGTGTACTTTACAAATTAAACTTCACAGATGTAAGGACTTCTGTGTAATTGTGACCCTAACCATTACTGGCTTCTCTGTATATTGTGTATTCATTTTTTATATATTTTTAAAATATAAAGCTTAGGAAAGCATTTTACCATATTGGTGTTTTCCAAACTAAAATTATCTGTAGCAATAGTCTCCTTCATATTTATATAGAAATAATAAATTTGATTGGTATTTATGTCATTTAATGTTTTGTACTTGGATAAGAATAACCCATCATTAATAATAATTTATACAAACAATTTTGTATAGCTCTTTACACTGGGATAGGAACTTAAATATACTTTTGTAAGGTAATAAGGAGAAACTAATTTGTTTATAAAGGTTGACAAAAGTGGAACATGAAAACATTTTGTCACTTTTTCCACAAAAAGAAAGTCAGGAACTCTCTTAGCTTTTCCATTTGAGTTATGTTTCAGATGTAATGCTTTATGCTAACTGATATTCAGATAGACTCAGGAAATGAGACATGAGAACTTTGTAGGGTGATATTTTTAACAGGCAAAGATTAGCATCAGAAATAAAACACTTTACCTAAGATTTGTCAAGAGCTCTGACTCAATTAAGTTAAAATTCAGCCTCTCAATTTATGGTGCCAAAGTAAGCTAGAATTAAGTTTGTTTAAGGTTAATTTCAGAAGATTTTTGTTGTAAACATTACTGTGATCTCAAAATAAAAAGGGGATATAATATATAACTAACTAAAGGTTTGGGATCATAAAAATTGTATTTCTTGGTTCATAGCTATTATATAAACAGAATATGTTTTCACTCTTGTTAATTCCATTTGTTTGTTTTTTTTTTGTTTTTTGTTTTTTTTTAGAAAGAGGGACAGTAAGAGAGAGAGAAAGAATCAATTTTCTTTTAGCTTTTCACATGGCTTTCATTGCTGACACTTTACTGTGTATGTGGTGCTGGGGTTTGAACCCATGTCTTTGCGCATGCCAGACAAGCACTGTAACTGCCAAGCCACTGCTCCAGCATCCCCCCCCATTTTGTATTCTAAATAAAACATTAAAATTGTTGCCTGTTAATGTTTTGCAGAAATACTACTTCTAACAGAAAAATCTCAGTTAAGACAAGCAATCACCTACACGACAGATACAATACTGACTTCAAGGACTGTTACCAACCCAATTAAAAAACTGTACACATTAAAATTAAAGCCCACTACTCCCATTTTAAGACTGGTAAAACTGGGGGCTGGAGTGGTAGCTAGTGGTTGTGGCACTTGCCTGGCATGCGTGAGTACACGGATTCGAACCCCAGCACCCATGTACACAACTGAGTGTCAGAGCAATGAAAGCCATGTGAAAAACTCAATAAAAATTGATTCTGTCTCTCTTTCTCTCACTCACTGTCCATCTCTCTTTAAAAAAAAAAAACAACAACAGAAACAAAACACTGGTAAAACTGGTCTGCTGGATGTTTAAAACCAAAACTTGAAGACCAAAGTCAAGAAAGTACAAAGCCCAAGGAAAAACCGCTGATATGTTGGCCCTGGTCTTTAGGGTCAGCCAGGACCCAGAGAACTATGGGACCCCTCTGCCTTGCACGTCTGGTTAGTCATGTAACCTTCTGATCAGGGGGATTATGAGGACCCCAGAGAAAGCCAACCAGTGCACATTCTGTAAAGAGTAAGGTCATTATAAAGGGAAATATCCCTATGCTTCCAAAGGAAGCAATATGTGGTCAGCAAGACCCTGACCCACCCTGGCAGATGGCATAACTGGTAGAAGAAAGCTAAAGGAGCCAAGAAGCTTTTCATATGTCCCTGAAAGTAGCCTTCTGAGGTCAGCCTTCAGCTGACCCTAAGAATACATAGGCAAAAGGTCAATTTTGACTAACTTGGTCTTAAACACCTGGCAGCAGAGTTATAACCAAAGGACAGCCACATATGGGCATCTAGAAGGAATGTAACTCAAAATGTATGCTTGAGTCAGTCCTCCCACATGTAAACAAAACTGGGCGACTATAAAGAAAGGGTTACAGAAGACACTACCAGAGTCACAAGTTTTTTCCAAGTCAGTTTAAGACCTACAAATTTCCTAACCACCTATATAGTTAAGCTCAATCTGTTTTTCATTGGTGTAATTGTTTGGTTCTAATATTTATCCCTCAATCTAAAAGATGTAATGTGGCACATAAAAGCCCTGACTTTACCAAGAGAGTCCTAAGAGATACAGCTAAAGGGATCCTTCTGCTAATAGAGGTAATGCCAATAAAAAGCTACATTACAGAAATAAGATGGTATTCCCCAACTCAAGGGAATGTCTGTGCCATCATAAAAATTAAATGTGTTTTTAGCAATACTACTAATGTTTCTAAAGACCTGAATGCCCTCTACTCATAAACAAATGATATATCAAACCATACCCTAAGCTCAAATAAGTTACTATCTTCATGGTCTTCAAAAGCTGGCTTATAACACTGATTGCTTTTGTACTAACAGTTTGCAGAAAATAATGTTTTGCTGCATTGTTTATTGTTCTATCATGATCACACCCCCATGTACACCATGTCCAGTTACCTGCCAACCTCCATCATGGTCTCTGGACTGCCCTGATGCATGAGATGCCTAGAGTCCATATTAAGCACTACATGGTCACAGAAATATGGCCCTCCATGGAGCTGCCTCCCAACTTCTACTGAGGTCCCCTAACCAAACCCTCTGAAGGATTTCCTTGACTGCCACAGCCAATGGCCACCATCAGCATGAGGAAGCCAGAACTGTTATCACCCTTTCTCCCTGACAGTGTCAAGGACCTCTTCAGAAGAGAAATTGAGGCAGGAGATAAATTATCTGTAGGCAGATAGAAATGGGGACTCAGAGAACAAGATCTCACCATCCCAGACTAAAACCCTAGGCTAAAATCTTTGTTTTGGGTTGCCTGACTGGAAGGTCTCACCCATGCCTGGATGCCCAACTCCTACCCTTGACAGGAACATTCTAACCAAATTCAATGCCTCTACTCATTTTAATTCCCACCATAGCTTCTCATACTCCTGTCTCCATTTTCCTATTATGCTGACCAAAAGCTTTTCTTTCCCAACTAACATGCCCATCAGTGCTCCTCCCTGAGGAGTCAGCCACAGTGTGAAACACCTCCAGCTCACTGTGGCCACCCACTGCATTCCCACTAAAATTTCCTCACAAGACCCTGTCTTCAGCTAAAGCAAGTTGTTTTCTACCACCTCTCTGGTTGCTTCCACTATAACCAGGGAATCTTTTCCGTATGTAGAATTAAACACATCTGTTTACTACTCTCCCTCTAAAAAAGCTCCAATAATAAATGGGCAAAAGAACTAAACAGACACTTCTCAAAAGAAGAGATACAAATTGTCAACAAATAAATATATTAAAACATGTTCAAGGGGCTGGAGTGGTGGCTTGGTGGTTACAGCACTTGCCCAGCATGTGCAAGTACATGGGTTCAAACCCCAGCAACCCACATACACAACTAAGTGTCAGAGCAACTAAAGCCATGTGAAAAACTCAATAAAAATTGATTCTGTCTCTATCTCTCTCTCTCACTGTCCTTCTCTCTTAAAAAAAAAAAAAAACATGTTCAACATCTCAATTAGAGAAATGCAAATTAAAACTATATTAAGGGGCTGGAGCAGTGGCTCAGCGGTTATGGCATTTGCCCAGCAAGGACAAGTACGCGGGTTCAAACCCCAGCACCCATGTACGCAACTAAGTGTCAAAGCAACGAAAGCCAAGTGACAAACTCAATAAAAATTGATTCTCTCTTTCTCTCTCACTGTCTTTCTTTCTTAAAAAAACAAAAACAAAACAAAACAAAACAAAACTAAACTACATTTAGGGCTGGAACGATGGCTCTGTGGTTACGGTGCTTGCCTGGCAGGCACAAGGGCACAAGTTTGAACCCCAGCACCACATATACAACTAAGTGCCAGAGCAACAAAGACCAGAAGAGAAACTAAAGTTGATTCTCTCTCTCTAAAAAAAAAAAGAAAAAAAAGGAATACAGTAGTAATAAATGTTGGAGAGGATATGGGGAAAGCATACACTTATCAACTGTTGGTTTGTTGGTATGACTGCAAATTGGTACAACCTCTCTGGAAAGCAACATACAGAGTCCTCAAAAAACTAGGAATTGGCCAGGCATGATGGTGCATGCCTGTAACCCCAGTGGCTTGGAAGGCTGAGGTAGGAAGATCGAGAGTTCAAAGCCAGCCTCAGCAACTTAGCAAGGCTCCGTTGTCTCAAAATAAAAAATAAAAAGGGCTGAGGATGATGTTGCTCAGTGGTTAAGTGCCCCTGGTTCAATCCCTGGCACCAAAAACAAACACAAAACTAGGAATGGAACCACCATTTGATCCAATTATCCCACTCCTCAGGATATATCCAGAAGATTTAAAATCAGCACAGTACGGTGACACAGTCACATCAATGTTTACAGCAGCACAATTCACATTAGCTAAGCTATGGACCAGCCTAGGTGCCCTTCAACAGATAAATGGATAAAGAAAATGTACATATACACAATGGAGTATTACTTGACCATAAAGATGAATGACTTTGTGACATTTGCTGGCAAATGCTAAGTGAAATTAGCCAGTCTCCAAAAGCCAAAAGGTGAATGTTTTCTCTGATCTGTGGAAGCTAATCCAAAATAATGGGGCAGGGAAGAATAGAAATAAGATGAGTGGAGTAGATAAGGGGAGTGAAGGGAAGCGAGGAGGGATGGGATAAGGAAAGAGAGTGTAATGAATGACATGACATTCCTGTGTACATATATGAGTAAACCACAGTGCACCTCACCATTGTGTGAGCCAAAAGAAACAAAAAAAAAAAAAAAAAACTGGACAAATAACAGAAAGACCAGTGAAGGGAACAGACTAGGGATTGGGGGGGGGGAGAGGAAGTACCAGAAATGGAATTAGAACAAGTTATATTCCATGCTTCTATAATTCTGTAAAATGGATTCTATTGTCATGTATATGACAATAGAAATAAAAAAATAAAAAGAAAAAAGAATGAACAAAGTTATTACACTGAAGATTGTAACTACTGAGATAGAACACCAGAAAAAACAAAAACACAGAACTGTTCTAATGGTATATAAGCAGGTGTTTGTAATTGAGAATATAACTGCAGACCAAGAAAGAAGTGAAAAGAGGTGGCACTGTGTTCCTGTAAGATCTCTACCTTTTCCCACTGCACTGGTATCCTGTATCTATAGCCCCTCAATTCCCTGTAGTGAGAAGATGATCTGTGAGCATGGGCTTCTACTTCTCCATTCTTTGGCCACTGAACAAAGCCTTTCTTTTTCCTCAACATTCATCTCTCAGACATTGGTTTTGCTGTGAGATGAGTTTCCAAATCTGGGTTTGGTAACAAGTCAAAATGAAAACAAAATAAGTTATCAAGAGAATTTATAAGACCCACTCTTTAAAAAAGAAGCTCTTCTGGTAGGAATATGTAACAAAGAAGGAATCAAGACAGAAAAAATTAAAGATTAGGTCAAATCCAAATGAAAAAATCTGTATGTAAAAATAATGTCTTTTGGGTTTAAAATAGACAGAAAAAACAGCACAGACAGTTTAAAGGCATTACAAAGGAGTTATATAACTGTTTTCCGGAATTGATATAAGCCATTTATATCACTTTGATGACCCATGGATGCAGACTTGCATGTCTAGTGAGACTGCTAAAAGAAGCATGCAAGAACATGCAATGGTAAGTTAACGAAGGGAGAATGATAAACATAACCAATCACATGATTATTAATACCTCTGTAAGTGTATATGCTTCTTCAGGTGTGCACTCAGCCTTTCCTGTAGGATTACTTAATGCAAATATTATAGGCCTTTCATTGATACAAGCCATGGCTTTGATTACATTAGGAGTAAAAAGTCGGCCAGCACCTGCAACTCCTGCAATAAATAAGGGGGAAAAGCAAACTCAGCACTTATGTAACAAAGTACTTCATACCAACAGCATCTCCACGACATGTGAACCATAACAAAGCCATAGATAATATCATTATAAGGACGGATTTTGCATTGCTAAGAGAATACTATGGGAACACAATTTCAAATCTGAAAAACAACAAAATGATGAAAATTCTCACAAATATTTATTATCTACCACACACAAAGTAAATTATAGGAAATTAAAGGAAAAAAGGATAAGATTATCTGCAGCACTTTAAGATAAAACTTGCTACAACATAAATTAACCTTCAGAACATTAAGCCAAATAAAGTATACTAGTGACAAAGAGGGGACAAATACTGTATGATTGCATTTCTATGAGATACCTAGAGTAGTCAGATTCATGGAGACAGAAAGTAGAATGCAGTTGCCAGGAGCTGGGGCAGCTGGAATTATTGTTAAATGGGTACTGAGTTTCAGTTTCACAAAAGAAAAAAGTTCTGGAGTTGGCTGTACAACAATGGGAATATACTTAATGCTACTGAACTATAAACTTAAAAATGGTTTAGGGTGGCAAATCTTATAAGTATCTTACCACAATTTAAAAAATTTATGAAAGAGGATAAAATATGTCTCAAATGTCAAACTGTTAAAACTCTGTGATACCAGGACTGGAGTGGTGGCTTGGTGGTTGAGGCGCCTGCCCAGCATGCGTGGGTACGCGGGTTCGAGTCCCAGCACCGTGTGCACAGCAGGGTCTTGGAGCAGCGAAAGCCACGTGAAAAACTGGATGGAATTGTTTCTCTCTTTCTCTCACTCACTCACTGTCCCTCTCTCTTTGCAGAAAAAAAAAAAAACTGTGATACTCATTACAAAATAACAGGAGTTCAGAGATAAAAGAGATAAAAGAAGAGATAAAAGGTAATCTTGACTAAAGGAATTAGTTTTTTGATACAGTTGAATTTAGCTACCTTTTATTTAGCGTCTCCAATGTCCCAGACACTTTTTCAGGCCACTAGGACATAAAATAAATATAATATAGGCAGAGTATAGTTGAGGGGGAAAAAGTTAACAAAATAAAAACACTTTGAATAAATGTTATGGAAGAAGTAGGCACGGTTGTGCTTCCGCTACACTTAGGTCACATTAAAAAATGGAGACAAATGAAAAATGCCTCAGCTGAGCTCTTAGGCCCTCTGATATTTTTATTTTGCTTCCTTGACCCTCTAGAAGTAAAATGGGTTACTAGATAGATTCCTAGGTTTCCATACAGAGTTTTGAGAGGAATAAAAGAAAATCTGATTTCTTCTCATTGTAAAAAATTAAGAGTTATTACTGGGCACAATGGCACAAGCCTATAATCCTAGCACCTCAGGAGGCAGAGACAGGAGGATCCCAAGTTTGAGATCAGCCTGGGCAACTTAGCAATACTCTGCCTCAAAAAATATATAAATAAACATAAACAGGGCTAGAAATATAGTTTACTGGTAGCATGGTCCTGGGTTTAATCTCCTCCACTTAAAAATTAATCAGTTAATTAAAAAATTAAGAGTTGGTATCAATGAAGAAACGAATACATACTTTCCTGACCAAAGGGACTTTGTGTTTGTGACTGTATTTTACTATTAACATTCATTTAAAAGAGCCCTGACATGAAATTGATAGAATTACAAGCAAGACTATTGATTCATACTTACAGCTAAATAGGAAATTAAATAGATCTAATTTTATTTACTTATTGGTGCTAGGAATTGAACCCAGGGCCTTGGGCATGCAAGGCAAAGGCTCACTGAGCTACATCCCCAGTCACCACAAGCCCTACCACACTTTTTAAAATTTTGAGATGAGGTCTTGCTGAATTGCCCAGACTGGCCTACAACTTTCCATCCTCCTGTCTCAGCCTCCAAGTAGCTGGGATTACAAGTTTGCACCACTATGCCCTGCCCAACAGCTCCTCTTTTAGAGACTTATATTTCTCTGCTGAGAATTCAGCACTATGTTGGCAATCGATGCCAGCTCTGCAATGCCTGGCTCAAAATACACTGAAAGCTTTCGATCCTGTTGCTAATGAAAATCTGACTCTGCAATGGGTTCAGTCAGTACACGGTGTCAAATGACCTGGATCTTTTCAAGTTATGAGCACAACGATCATAATGCCCAAAGCAAACCACAGTAAGGAGCAGGGTGGCGTGCACACACATGCCTGTCATCTAGCTACAACGGTGGCTCCATAGGAAGATCATTTCAGCCCAGGAGACTGAGAACAGGATGGGCAACACACCAAGACCCTGTGCTTCAAAAACCAACAATAGAAAACAGCGATTCCTCAGGAGAAGAAGTGAAGGAGTGGACACAAGCAAAGCATAATCAACTGCACAGCATTTAGCACTTCAAAGTACAAGAAACATCTTTTACTAAATGCTCAAGCACCATAACCATAAAGCTACCTCAGAAAATGAGTCCGCCCTCTGTATTTGTGGGGTTTTGCGTATATGGATTCAACCAACGGCAGACAGAAAATACTTGAGGAAAAAAATTGTGTCTGCACTAACATGTATAGGTTTTTCCTTGTCATTATCCCATAAACAATACACTATAACAACTACTTACACAGAATTTATATTAAGTATTATAAGTAATCTAGAGAAAATATAAAGCATGTAGGAGAATATGCAGAGGCTATATGCAAATACTATAGCTTTTAATATAAGAGACTTAATTATCACAGGTTTTGGTATTTGTGGGGGTCTTAGAACTATCCCCACCACAGCCCAATACCAAGGGACAACAGTATATGTTGAAAACTACATAAAAATATAAAAATATATCATTTCATTTTTAGTAATCTTACATAGCAGTTATGACTGGTAACATACAGTTAAGTAATGGAACTATTTATCAACAACTTTACTTACCAATTATAGTTGACGGTTTAAGTATATTTACTGCATCTTCAAAAGTATCAGGTATGTTCTCTGGGGCTGGGTGAGCAAATGGTTCCTGATTACTATCTATTTTAGCACTCCGCCCCTGAATTTTTTAATAAAATACAGTAGTTTTTTTTAGTAAGCGCGTAATGAAGATTAAGTGAAAAGACAACATTGTGAGTTACATACACATTATTTACACAACTGAAATGTCTTTTCATTTACTTTTCTCTTTAACCCACTTATTTCATTTCTAACTTCCAAAAGCATAAAATATATATCAAATCCCATTATACTCATTATACTCAGGAATTTCTAGTCTTTCTCAAAAACTCATTTATTCTATGAAGTCCTCCAAAATTGTAGGCACAAAGGCCTACAATCCTTTATATGATCGAGATGAGTTTTGGAATTAAGAATGACAAAGTGTTTTAAATCATTAGTAATCAAAGAAATACAAATGAAAACTACATTAAGATTTCACCTCACTCCAGTCAGATTGGCAAAAATGAAGAATATAAACAATAACATGCTGGAGGGGTTTCAGGGAGATAGGAACAATAGCACACTGTTGGTGGAACTGCAGACTGGTATAGCCACTCTGAAAAGCAGTGTGGATGGAGACTCCTCAAAAAATTAGGGATGACTCCACCATACGATCCAACTATCCCTCTTCTGGGTATTTTCCCAGAGGAGTTAGAATCAGCATATTATAGCAACACAGCAAAATCTATATTCATAGCAGCTCAATTTATAATAGCTATAAGTTATGGAACCAACCCAGATGTCCCTCACTGGATGAATGGATCCAAAAACTGTGGTATACATATACCATGAAGTTCTACTCAGCAATGAGAAACAACAAAATTGCAGCCTTTGAAGGTTAATGGATGGCAATGGAAGAAATCGTGCTGAGCAAAGTTAGCCAAACCCAGAGAGTCAAGGGTTGAATGTTTTCACTCATTTGTGGAGGCTGGAGCTAAACCCAGGTCTGTATGAAAGGTAGTCAACCTCATGTTATTAGACCCAGCAAAAGGTCAGTAACACATAATCTAGGGCAATCATAGATATGTAGCAGGGGGAGGGGGAAGAAACAAGTGGGGGAGAGGAAAAAGAAGGAGACTAGGGAGAGATCTAGTGGGTAATTATGGTTTAAGAATATATGCATATTGGGGATGGAGCGGTGGCTTGGCAGTTACAGCACTTGCCCCACAAGTGTGAGTAGAAACCCTAGCACTACATACGCAGCAAAGTCTCAGAGCAACAAAGGTCACATGAAAAACTAAGTAAAAATTGTTCCTCTCTTTCTCTCTCTCTCACTGTCCCTCTCTCTTAAAAAAGAATATATGTACATCATAAAATTGTTCTTTATATACATTTATGATTATACAATAATTCAATTCCTTAATAAAAATTTTTTAAAGAAGAATTTTTCAGATTTTAGAATGCAATTTGGTAATATAAAAAGCACTGTGAATATTCCCTGATAAATGGGTATTCTACAGCTGAACAAACTTAAAAATGGTCACATCATGTAAAAGGTTTATTTCTTTATCTATTTTACTTTTGCAGTGTTGGGGATCAACCCTAGGACCCTGCTCATTTGTGGCAAGCAATCTACCACTGAGCTATGTATCCCTATACTTCTGCTTCCCTTTTTGTGAAATAGAAAGTTTAAGACTACAAATAGGCTTTCATTAGTTCAGGTCAGATTTTGCTACCAGATTAAGTTCAGGTCAATTAAATTTGTCACTAAACGAATTTTGGAAAACAAAACAAAACTGAGATTTCAGTGTGTTTAGGACTTCAGAATTACATAGAGACATCACAGACTTTTATTACCAAGAGTTCAAAAACAAAAGGAACAGGGAATTCTGGTCAAACTGGCTAAATAAAGAAACATGCTTTCCTTCCTAAGTTCTAGGTTACAAAAAAAAATAGTGTGTCATAAAGCTGAAAAAGTAACACTGACTGGCTATGACAATTAATTTCTTAAAGATCTAAAGCAGACAAAACATACCGAATACAAAAACCAACAAGCTGAGAAACTCACATCTTTATTTTGGTAAAAGAGAAAGACACCTCCCACCAGAAGCAAAATTTTTTCATCAGAACTCAGAATAATCCCAGCTAATAACCATCGGGGGTTGGAAAAGAGGTGAACCATTCTAAGTTATCCGAGAAGTAGATTAACAAACTGAAGTGAAATCTTAAAGTCCAGTTCTCTATACACTGTCTTCTTACTCTTGGCTCCAGGATTTCCAAAGCTCTCCAGTTTGGGGATTTAACAGAAAACTTTCAGTCTCAAAATGGAATGCAGTGTTTGGGGTCACCAAAAGTAACTGGAAGCCTGAAGTCCACACTTCAAGCAACCAGCACATCCTAAAACAAATAAACTGAACGTGCAGATGAACTGATTCTCACTTGAGCTAAGGAAACACACTGTAACTACCAACACTATTCTCATTCTGACCTACAATAATAATAACCACAAAACATTTGATGAAAACCAACATTACATAATGAAGCACCAAACTAGGTATCAGTAGAAATATGTAACCTCCCTCCATAGCCTTCTAAAAATGTGATGTCTCAAGATCCTTGCACTTTGCATACTAGCAAATATGGCTGCACAGCTTAATGATCCAGAGCGTGGGCTTTACAGTCAGGTTTTGTAGGATTGAATTCTACCTCCACCACTTATCAACTGATGACTTTGGAAAAGTCCTTGACCATTTTAAACTTCAGTTTCCTCAACTGTAAAAAACTTCATAGAAGAAGCAAAACAAAAACCAACCACATGACTTTTCTTTTCTTTCTTTTAAAGAGAGAAGGTGGGTGGGGATGGAGAGAAAGAGAGCGAGAGAGAATCAATTTTTATTGAGTTTTTCACATGGCTTTCATTGTTTGAACCCGTGTACTTGCGTATGCCGGGGAAGTGCCATAACCACGGAGCCACCACTCCAGCCCCAACCACATGACTTTTGAAAGGACTAATGATAACATCTGTAAAGTCTTATCACAATGTTTTATATACTTCAAATTGCTATTATTTTATTTTAAATTATGTGTAATTTAAACCTCAAGGTTATTCACTCATATATTCTAATTTTTAATTTTATTGTTGTTTTAATAGAATGCTGATACTAATTAAGAAGAGACATGAAGAAAAAGAGAACTGGAGTAAAGTACATTGTGACAGACTGTACTACAGATGAAAATGGCAAGGACCTGTTATTTATTATACTGTGATGTGCACGTATAAGAATAAAATAGTGGCTGAGTGCAGTGTCAAATGCCTGTAATCCCAGGGACCTGGGAAGCTGAAGTAGAAGGATCACAAGTTCAAGTCCACCTTCAGCAACTTAGCAATGATCTAAGTAACTCAGGGAGACCCCCCAAAACCAGAAAATAAATAGGGCTGGGGATGGAGCTCAGTGGTAAAGCACCCTTGAATTAAATTCCTAGTACCAACTCCTCCTCACAAACACAGCATTGCGTACTGGATAGGCTCAACCATGAACAATTTACCTGTGTTGATGTTACACAGTATAAGATCTATGGCATTATTAAACTAATCAAAAAAGTAATCAACTTACATCCTATAGGAAAGCAGGCAGCCCAAAATAACTTGGGAGAGCTCTTTATTATTCAATGAACTGGTTTCAGAAAAACACACTCTTTTAGATTGGTACAGAGGATTATGATGTCCAAAGGATTAAAGAATTACTGCTCAAATATCAGATGTACTGCTAATTAAATAGGATATTTTGAGTTCTCATTAAAAATATAGTTTTAAGGCTGGCAATGCAGCTCAATGGTAGAGTGCTTGCCTAGCACGCACAAGGCCCTGGGTTCTATCCCCAGCACATATACAAAATAATTTTAGTTTTATCAGGGTCAATTACAATCATACAGAATATCTATTTGATTTCTTGCCCAGAACACAAAACAAGAAATAAAATAAAAGAAGGGTTGTGGACATAGCTCAGTGGTAAAGCCTCCCTGGGTTCAATCGTCAGTACCAAAATAACAACAATGAAATATACGGGAACCTTAAAAAAATGTGGAAACCTAACGGGCCCATTAGATATCAATCCATGAAAACTATTTCTAAAAGCTTAAGATGATGCTCAGCATATAAAAGCAACTAAGTAACTTCCTAAAAAGGAAGATTGTCTCTAAGTCTCAAAAAGTACGCATTTGTTATATATATACATTTATGTTCTCATTACTTTAACAATTAAATGGTAACACAGGAAGTAGTTAAAAATAATTGCTATATAGATGGGTGCCAAAAAGAAATTACGATTTAAATATGAAGCAAGAGGTTTTATAAAAGATGAGACTGAAGGATCTCTATTGATGATACATATGGTGGAAGGTTCACAACTGGTTAACTTGGACAGTCCAGTGAGAAACAAGATTTTAAGAAATGATAACATATTTTAAATTCAACTAAAAATATCATAGCAACAATACTCTTGCTTCTTTAAGTTTAAACACCTTACCTTAACTAATAAACCAAACTTGTCAAACATCCAGATTTTCCTTTGTGCCTCTTCTTCGGAGAGGCCATTTTCTACCATAGACATAACTATAAGATTTGCAATTCCAAGAGCAGCCTGTCCAATGAAACACAATTTTAAAAATGAAGACAAGAATATGATGCAATGCTTGAGTTCCTTTATAAATGAAGACTGTATGTGATAAGAAATGTATATTCTTCCCTTACAAATCACATAAAAACTGGTTCTTCATGATAGTCGCTCTAAACATAATCTAAGTTATCTATTTTGTAACAGGAGTCTTGAATTTATACTCTATTTCAACAAAATTACAAGCTCATTATGATCATTTATGAACATATTATATCCTACTTTCTAATTCTAAAGGAGTTTTGATTTTTAAAGTCTAAAAAGCTTAACAAAAACTTACCTCTCCTGCTCCAAGAAACAGAATCTTGTGTTCTGAGATCGGTTTACTAATAACCTTTTGGGCTGCAAGAAGACCTGCAAGAGCAACTGCAGCTGTACCTAGGAGAAAAGCAAAGATTTTTAACAAGAAAAAAATGTCACATTAAAGATGTTTAAAAAGTAGGAATCAAGACCTGGTCTCCTTTTTGCTTTACCTTGAATGTCATCATTGAAGGTACAATATTTCTCTCGATATTTCCTCAAGAACCTAAACGCATTATGATTTCCAAAGTCTTCAAACTGAATAAGAGTGTTCCGGCCGTATCTAAAAAGAGCAAAAAACCATAATGGTTATGTTATAAATATCATTATTAAACAGATTTGCTGTCTGACGTTCCTCTGGCAGCATTTGGACCCATGTGCTATGTTAGTTTAAGGCCATGTGAACACTGTTAGTGTGTGAAAAGCTACACCCAAAATGTGGGAAGTGTGCCAGACGCAGCGGCGCAGGCCCGTGATGCTAGCAGACGGGGCAGGAGGATGGTTAAACCGGCCGTCAGTCACAGCAACTTAGCGAGATTCCATCTCAAAAACAAAAGAAGGGTTGCAGGTGTAGCTCAGCGGTAAAGCCTCCCTGGGTTCAATCCTCAGTACCAAAACAACGATGAAATATATGGGGAGCTCAAAAAAATGTGGAAACATAATGGGTCCACTGGATATCAATCTGTGAAAACTATTTCTAAGAGTTTAAGATGATGCCCAGCATATAAAAGCAACTAAGTAACTTCCTAAAAAGGAAGATTGTCTCTAAGTCTCAAGAAGTATGTACGTATATTATATATACACAAAAGTATGTATGTTATATATGTTTTTTTTCTCATTACTTTAACAATTAAATGGTAACATAGGAAGCAGTTAAAAATAATTGCTATGTAGGGGCTGGAGCGGTGGCTCAGCGGTTTCGGCGCTTGCCTGGCAAGCACGAGGACCCGGGTTCAAACCCCCGCACCACGTACGCAACTGAGTGTTGGAGCAACTTAGGCTATGCGAAAAACTCAATAAAGTTGTTTCTCTCTTTCTCTGTCTCTCTCACTGTCCCTCCCTCTTTAAAAAAAAAATAATTGCTATGTAGGTAAGTATGGTGGTGCACCCCTATAATCCCAGCAACTTGGGAGGCTGAGGTAAGAGAATTACAAGTTTGAGGCCAGCCTCAGCAAATTAGGCCATAAGCAACACAGCAAGATCTTGTTTCAAAATATAAAATAAAAAGGGCTAGGGATGTGGTTCAGTGGTTAAGTGCCCCTGGGTTTAATCCCTGGTCATATATATATTTATATATATATATGGCTATGTAAGTTTAGCAACATTCAGAAAAAGAAGTCAATCATCTACGTGACTAGTAGTAAGAAGGGAAGGCTTGAAAGGAGGCATACTTAATCTGGGAAAGAAGAACAAAAAGTAAAAAGGTGACCCTGAATTTTCAACAACCTGGGAATATATTTCAGTGTTTAAGCCAGGTTTGGTGGCACAACACACCTGTGATCCTAGCCACTCAAGAGGCTGAGGCAGGAGGATCACAAGTTCGAGCTCAGCCTTGGCAACTCAGTGAGGTCTTCAGCAACCTAGAGAAATCCTGTCTCAAAATAAAACATAAAAAGGGCTGGGATGTGTCTGTCTCAATGGTAAAGTGCCTCTGGGTTTAATCCCTGGTACACCCCCCTCCCCCCAAAAAAAAGCTTAGGGTTTACAAAAATGATGGGAGACTCTTGAATGCCAAATTAGAGAAAAGGGACTTGCTTCTGTGTCTCCCATGAAGAATCACTGAGGCTGCAGAGGAAGGAAGAAATCACATAAGTCTTCCATCAGCAAAGATAAACTTGCCTCTGATGTGTAGCACATATTGATGTTGGTAGAGATGAAACAGGAGAAGCAGCTAGGAGGCTACTACAATGTGAGAAATCTCAAGCAGGAGGCACAGAATTCATAAGGGACCACCATACAATGAGACATTAGAGCAAACAGAAACTGGTGATGAGGACCAGCTGGAAAGAGGGAGAAGCTGCTACAATGCCAAGGCAACATAGATGGCTAAGAAGTACTATGTGGTGGTCCAAGGCAGGGAAGTAAGAAGAATGGGGGAAGAAAATGTCTGGGAAGAGAAAAGTTCAACTTTGGATTTGTCAACTTTGTCTCTGAAAAAGAACTGATTTTTGAGTTTCTTCAAAGTGTCAGTAATTTAAAAGGTAGGGCAGAGTTAGATCATAAAGGTAAGAGTTTGGGTTTTATAATGCAGCAACAGAAAATTGAGTGATTTCAAGCAAAAGAATAAAGTGCATGTTTTAAAATGATTAATCTGTTCTTAAAGTGAAGGTGAACCAAAGAGAACTATAGCAAGGTTTAGAGGAATCCAGAAGAGAGATAAGGAGAGAGCAAGGCTGCGATAATGGAAGACACATTTAAGTGGTAGTACCTACTGCATAGTGAGGAATATCTGACCGCATGCATGGGTGGTTGATGGAGAAGAATCAAAGATAATACCAAGAACAAAGGTTTGGCAATAAGATGAATGCTACTGCCATTAATGGTGGTTGGGAAGATACAAAGATAGGCTGTTTAGAAAGAAGAATTCAGTTTGAGATACGAGTATAAAGAAGCAATAGAATATCCCAAAGGGAGATTCTAGCTGTTAGAAACAATGATGGGTTTACATAGATCACAGTATGCATGGCTTAAAGAGAAGACTATGTAGTCATCCACATTTATCACAAGAGAGCAAGAAAAACCAGTAAAAATGGTGAAAGAGAAAGTCAGAAGAAAGACCAAGTTAGGAGTTTTTTAGTAGCCACAAGAAAAAGTCTCAAGATGATAGGAGTGGGAAAACGTGGTTACACAGTGAGAGACAGAGAAGGAAGAGGACAAAATAGTCTGAAAATTTAAAGCAGGAAAGCTGCAGGAGAGCTTCAGTGGACAGCTGTCAAAGGCTGAAAGGCAGCCTGAAAGGTGAGGGTTTAATAGGAGAGGTGAGTGGAGACTTCTTTCCAGATGTCAGGAAACTCAAGAAAGCAAGGCAGGGCACAGAGATGCCTCCTTACAAAAGCATTCTCATTTGATAGGAAAGCACAAAAGTTTCCAAAATTTAATTTCCTCCTGCTTTTCTTTACAAAGATAAAGGAAAAAAAAAAAAACAGAATAACAATCTTCCAGACCACCAATTAAAAACTGCTTTTAGGGGCTGGAGTGGTGGCTTGCCTGGCATGCGCAAGGATGAGGATTCGAACCTCAGTACCACATACATGACAAAGTGTCAGCACTGAAAACCAGATGAAAAACTAAATAAAATTGATTCTCTCTTTCATTCTCTCTCTCTGTCCCTCTCTCTTCAAAAAAGGTTGCTTTTATCTTTCATATAAACTTTTTAACATACCTATCAGTAATTGCTTTCATAAACTCATCAATCAGATCATCATAAAGTTGTGAACGATCTCGTTTTTGATACAAGCCCATGTAAAATGGATCTTTTAAGAGTGCCTATAAAAGAAACCAAATGTAAGAAAAAAAATTTTTATTACATTACTAGCCTACAGATATAAAACAAAATTGCAATAGTCCAAGAAACTTTTAATAGTTTTAATTTACTATTATTTGTATACACATTAAAAGTGGAGCTTAAGAAAAAGATTAATATCTAATCACAAGATTTTCCCTTCTTAAATCATCTTCAAAAGATGAACAATTAAAAACAAATACAGGAGAATGACCAAAGAAGAAACGATCTTACTCACTTGATTATCAGTTCCCACGTCAATACACACAGGCAGGCATCGATCAGGCCGTATTCCTGCACAAGCCGTGTACAAGCAAAGTTTTCCTACTGGAATTCCCATTCCGTAGACACCTAAATCTCCAAGACCCAGAATTCTCTCCCCATCAGTCACCACAACAGCCTTCATGACAAAACAAAGGGAAAAGGCAAATTAAATGTTGCCAAAAATTGGGCATTAAAGAAACATTTAAAACCAGATTCTCTTCAGATATTTTCACTTTCATTTTTAAAAATAAAATTGCTCTTTTACTAACTTCCAGCATACTCCAAAGAAGCATATTTAATCTATGATTTTTTTAACCTATTATGATAGTAAAAAGAAAACTAGATTTGACTTTGGTTGGGAACAGAATGCTTCTGACTAAAGGTCTAATTCAAAGATTAAATATGAGAGAAGTAAGCAAAATTCTGATAAAGAATTAAGAAAAACACAAGAGTTTAGAAATAAACAACCTGCTACTCCAATACAACAACCTAGGCTCAACAAGAAAAAACTTAGCAACACGAAAAGAGAAAAAGATCTAGAATAAAAAATACACATACCTACATGTAAGGTTTTAAAACAATATTGTGAGTTTAGTTATCACACCAAATTTTGTCTAGATTACCTGAACTAATGATCATTCATCAGTTTATTTTGGTAAGGAAGATATATGTAATAAAGATAAAATTACTGCCTGTAATAAACACAAAAGCCTACCAAAAGATCTTGACATTATTGCATTTCATTTCATGAAAGATAGCCACACTGACTAAGATTTATATTTGCTAAATTTAAAACTCTTTAAAGAACTTTCTATTTGTTAAAGGATCTAAATCTAAGATTCAAACGAAAAAAGACAAGCATAATCAATCTTCTTCAACACCTCCAGAGTAAGTTTATATGGCACTTGAATGATTTCTTCCATCTAGAATGACAGTAGTAACAGTGAGAGGGCTCACCTTGCACTAGCTACAATTTCTTTCTCAAACTCTATACCAGTAACCCATTTTAGAACTATCACTAATACGATCAACTCAGACAGAAAGCACTAAATCTGTATTATATAAATGCAAAATAAATCAGAGCAACAATGAAAAACCATTCTTTGCAATTTAGAGGCAACTTACAAGGAAAGAGAAAACATTGTGAAAAGGAGGGTTGTGCTATTAGTACCTTAACATGATTTTCTGGCCAGTTATCCACAATTGATCTAACATGACCTCTGTCTGAGATTGAAATAAATAATCCCCTGCAACAGAACAAAAACACCTTTGCATTTCATGACAATTTTTTGTTTGTTTCTAAACTTCTGTCCATAAATCAAATACTTAAGATATTTTAAGAAAACATCAAGGTTTCCCATCAGATTTAGCTTTGTCATATAGGTTTATTTTCAATTACTTCAAACTGTGAATACATTGTTCACATAGCAGCTGTAACAAATATTACTGTTAAATGATATGATCATTTTACTCAAGAAGAAAAACATCCACATGGCATGTTCATATATACTTAACACTTTTCCAGTAAAAAACAACAGAAAGGCAAACCATCAAAATAAGGAACCATAATAAGGTCAAGTGAAAGGTTAAAAATGCAATGAAACTGAAAATTTGAAGGTGCAGGAAGGGAGGGAAGAAAATTACAGTAAATTCACATAAAAGATGACACACTTAAAGCATTAGGAAAAAATGAAGTTGTTTTTATTTAAATTTATTATTTACAAATTGACATGTACAAAATGATCATGTACAACATGGTGTTTTGAAATACGTACATTACAATGGAATGGTTAATGAAAAGCTAAATACAGAATGCTGTTATCTAACTGAGATAATCTGGGTTTCAAAAAGAAAAGAAGGGAAGGAAAGAAATAGAAAAAAAAGAAGTGTCCAGGCAAAAAGTTCAGGCATAGACAGTCCCTGAACTTATTTATTTTTTTTTTAAAGAGAGAAGGACAGTGAGAGAGAAAGAATCAATTTTATTTAGTTTTTCGTGTAGCTTTTGCTGCTCTGACACTTTGTTGTATACGTGGTGCTGGGGTTCAAACCCACATTCTCGGGCATGGCAGGCAAATGATTTACCACTCCAGCCCCTGAACTTACTCTTAACATCTAACTTTTCCACTGGTATCTTAAACTTTGGCATTATTATTATAGATCAAATCAGAGTAGTTCAGCAGTATCTTAATCATGGCTATGTAATCATCTTCTGAGCTTTTAAAATGCAAAGTCCCCTCCTTGAGATTCTGATTTGAGGCTTAGAGTATATATCAATCATCCAACCAAGATTTACTGACCATCTTTTAAGTACAGAACAAAACAAACCAATACCTATATAGAATACTATGTAGCAATGATACATAGTATTGATCCTCACTGCATCCTCACCACATAGCCATAATCTTACGTCTCATGTCACTTCTCATCTCTGCATGCACAGAAGAATGACAGTAGGGGCTTTTATGAAACACCTACACCTAGGTCTGAGCCTAGATTAAATGTATCAGAATCCCTGGCAGTGGGGTCTAAGAAGCAGTTTTTTAAATTTAAGTTTTCTTCTTTCTAGTCTGGATCGAGAACAACAAATCTTATAAGAAACTGTAATCATGGTAACCAGCTGGGTTATATCACAGAATGTTTTAGAAACATTAACCGAAGGCAGTGTTTCTCATATCTTCCAGGAAATACCTGCACACAATCACAAAGGGTGTTCACTCAAGTGCAGACTGCCAGACCTTTCATCAGGATCTTGGGTTTGGGAAGGAGAGGTAAACTGGTATGATTCAATATTTTTAATAAGTCCAACAGATGCATCTTATGCATATTACAATTTGAGAGTCACCAGATCTAATGAAGGGAGCTGAAGATAAAAACTATCACATCTTGTCTCAACTTCTACAGTTATATCAATGTTATCTGAACATGGGCAAAAAAATACAAGGACTGAGGAAAACAACAGGTTATAGGAACAAGACAAATTCAAATTCGAATAGCATATGTAATGCTTATAAGTTTACAAAGAATAATCACATCAGTTTCTTCTCAATAGCTTCATAACAGGTATTTTTACCTTTATTTGACATATGAGAAAACACATTCAGAGAGGTTATATGGCTCTATCAAGTATTTATGAGTCAAGGGCCCATTCTAGTACTCATTCCACTTAAAACGTATGGAAGTATTAGAGCCACTTAAAATTAAAGTTCATGAAAGTTGATTTTAAAAAAAGGCAATAAAAATTAAAGCTGAAAAATGAGATAGAACCAATCCCTTCACTTGGGCAGACTACTAAAAACTTGATAATTATGGAACATTTGCCTCCAGGACTGCCTATTTTTGCAGGGAAGGGAAAGGTTTAAAAAAGCACATAATTTGTCAAATAATCACGCTGATTTAAAGAAGATTAGAGATGAATGATGCTATTTCTACAAAAGTAAAAGATATGAACACATTGATGTTTTATTGATATTTTTAAATCCAAATTAAGCTTTTCTGGGGTGGGAAATATGGGTTGGGATGAGACTAAGAAATAAGGCTGGGGATCTGGATCAGTGGTAGCATGCTTGCCTCTCATGCATATGAAGTCCTGGATTTGATCCCTAGCACCCCTCCACACACACACATACAAAAGCTAACATATAAATCTAATAGGTGTTACAGAATGATCTCATACAACAAATATTTACATATATATTTTTAAAAATAAGCCTTACTTGGGTCTTCTAAAGATGTGTCCATACTGGGAACAGGCAAGACCAACTGTTGGTGTATACACAATTGGCATTAGACTTTCAATATCATCTTGCAGTATTCTATAAAAGAGTTTCTCATTTCTTTCTTGTATTCCCATTATATAGATGTATCTGAAATTAAGCATAGTAAGCAATGTCTGAGTCAGATGACCTCACATTAAGTTTTAGCTTTAGGGGGGTATCCATGACATGGCAATAGCCTTGGATATATACATTTGTTCTTGATTGTTTGACAATGTTTCCCCCTCAATTGTAACTCCATATTCATCTAATAAAAAAATTACATTGGCTGAATAAAACACACTTGTTAATACACACACACACACACACACACACACACACAGACTGAAAAGTTTTAGCTTTAAAAGTTAAATCTAAATGTCTAAAATTGGGCCCTCCCCACCTTTACCTTTATATCCTTTATAAAAAAAAATTCACCAAAATCCTAAGCTATCACTATTCAACACCCAGGACTAAAAACTAGAAAAAATATAAATTTTAAATGGCAAATGATGATGAAGAAAATAACAAGACAACAGGCAAATTTTACTAAGTCCTTACTGAGTCAGGCTTTGTGTAAGATCGCCATAAAGCTCTACCCTTTAGGAACTCATCTACCAGGAGACTGACATGTAAATAAGGAAGCAAAATGAACTGGCATTCATTCAAATGTTTACCAAACACTAACTGTGCTGGGCACTAATCTGAATCCCAGGGACAAATGTGGCGACTCCTGCCAAGCACTTTACAGTCCAGTAGGGTTTTAAACATTAATACATAGAGAAGCACAAAGAAGGCATAAATACATAAATAGCTTCTTGTAAAGAATCCAGTTTAGGGGCTAAAGTGGTAGCTCAGAGTTTATGGCACTTGCCTGGCATGCACAAGGATGCAGGTTTGCAACTGTGGCACCATATACACAACACAAAATGTCAGAGCAACGAAAGCCACATGAAAAACTAAATAAAACTAATTCTTTCTCTCTTTCACTGTCCCTCTCTTTCTTTAAAATAATAATAAAGAATCAAGTTTAAATAACAGGTAAATACTTACTGTCTTGAAAATCAGAAATCATCTTGAATTACATTGATCTAAAAGAGACGCACATCTTCCTCAAAACATGTTTTTTCCCTGCTATCACCCGAACAAATGGGAAACTCAGAGTCTGTTCTTAATTTTTTCCACTCCTCTCTGAACCTCCCCTACCCCAATCACAAAGTAAATCACCAAGTCCTACAGAATTTACCTGCTAAAACATTTCAGGTATATCCATTTGCTCCTTCTACCTGCACCTAGTCCAAACCACCACCATTTCCTACTTGGCCTTCTAACTAGACCTTATACAGGCAATTTTCCTTTCATGCTCCAATCCATTCTTATCTTAAAAATAATAACTATGATGATGGGCATGGTGGCACATGCCTATAATCCCATGACTTAGGAGGCTGCGACAGGAGGATTGTGAGTTCAAAGTTAGCTTTAGCAACTTAGTAAGGACCTCAGCAACTTAGCGAGATAGTGTCTCAAAATAAAACAGAAAAAGGTCTGGCGTTGAGGGCCCCTAGGTTCAATCTTAGTACCAAACAAAACAAAACAAAAAACTATGATCATTTTATTCTCCTTAAATGGCTTCCAGATGCCACTAAAATAAGGCTTAAGCTCCTGTAACAGTTAATAAGACCTCTACCTATTTTCCAGCCTCATTTCCATATTGATTTACTTCTCCATTTCCTCAAATGCACATCTCTTAGCTTGGATATCATACATCTAATGCTCACTCTGCCTGATTGCATATACCAGGCACAGTCCTATATTCGTGTCTCTTAATCCAGCTCAGGGGCTCACTCTCTGGGGACCCTTTCCAGTCCACTTTCCTTTCCCACTACAAATATGTACATGTTAGAATCCCATTTTCAAGTCCCACAATACTCCACTACCTCTTCTGTGTTCAATTTTCCATCACTTTCACAACATCTTTTTTTTTTTAAGAGAGAAGGACAGAGAGTGAGAGAGACACAGAGAGCATCCATTTTTATTGAGTTTTTCACATGGCTTTCATTGCTCTGACACTTAGTTGTGTACGTGGGTCTGGGGTTTGAACCCGTGTACTTGTGCATGCTGGGCAAGCGCTGTAACAGCCGAGCCACCACTCCTGCCCCACTTTCACACCATCTTAAAAGAAAAAAATCCTACACTGAACCATCACAAGAGGGTACTACCTGTAAATGGGAGGATGTACACAGGATATATGTAAATACCATGCCATTTTATACAAAAAGCTTAAGCATCCATTGATTTGTGTCCACAGGAAGGGAGGGGTGTCCTGGAACCAATCCCCTGTGGATACTGAGAGATAAATGTACTTCAAACTTTGAATTTTGATATATTCCTGTGATAATACAGTATAATATCCTCATGATACTTGGCAGCTACAGCCAGCCACAGCTCCCAATCAGCCATGTAATCAAAGGATGAACGAACTCCACAAGTACACTGTGTTATTAAACTACGACACACCAGGCTGGGTGTATTAAATGCATTTTCAACTTATTTTTTCAATTTATGATGGGTTTAATCAGGCTGTAACTGCAACACAAATTGAGGGGCATCTGTACTTGCCTATTTCCAGGAGTTAGTGAAGTACATGGTATCCAACTGGTGTGCAAATATTTGGTGAATAAATAAGAAGATCATTTAGAAAGTGAATTGTATCTTCTATAATAGCTACTGGGGACAGAAATAACAAATAGGTAGAAATTACAGGGAGGCAGATTTCTCTCTTCATGATAGGGAACTAACTGAACAACTGGGCTATTAAAATGAAGAAGATAGTTTTGTGAAAGAGAAAGCAAGAGTGTTTAGGAAAGAAGAGATGACCTATCAGGGATATGATAGAGAGAGGTGCAATTCCTGAAGCTCCCTAAATGTTATCACATTCTCCTTCTTTTCACTTCAGCCATTCTGCATGCCTCTCAGTGATCTTGATGACCTCACCTAGTACAGTTAAAGGTCAGAACTGGTAAACGCCTTATTTCACTCTCACATCACAACCCTATACACACCACTCTGGCCACACAAAAACTCGCTTCATTATCCTTTAAGGGATCTCTAGCTTCTCAATTACTTAATTTTTCTCCCACTCTATCAGCTCCCTTCTGGCTCATCTTCATTCCCTAGTCTGGATCCCAGGATCAATGCACTACCATTCCACAGTGTCTGCTTTTTCCACCAGACAGTGAACACCCTGAAGAAAGGGATTTTTTTTGTTTTGTTTTTCATTTTTAATAGCATAGGAACTAGAATAATGCCTGGCACAAAACAGTCCAGAATGAATAGCAGATGAATGTTTCAATGTAACACTTTTGCCAGCTCAGAAAACTCCAAGCCTGATTCAATGTTACATTTCTCCTTTTCTGTGGAAAAATAACACTGCCCAGCAGAATGGCAAGCAAATTAAGACCAAGAGGCCTTTATAAGGCCTGCTCTCATCCTTTCAACTTGTCCAACATGTTGACATGAGCCTTACCTCATAACCAAATCACTCTTCCTACTATTTATCACTCCCCTCACCAACTCTGCTCAACCTTGGCCTTTCAATCGTAGCTCTGACTTTCACATTCTGTTATAAAGAAAATCAAGGTCATCAGGCATGATGAGATTGCACAGCCTCTGCTCCAATGCCAGCGTATCCTACCTCCCGTACCTGTATTTATCCTCTCTACTTCTGCACCTGCCCCTGTCCCTTTTTCCTTTCCCTGGGACTTTGCTCTAGGTGCTCTAGCAATCATCCTTTCTCCAGAGCAGCTGTGAACATGTTGAACTTTCTCCCAGTCAGAATACTTACACTAAAACCCCACTTATAGTTCAATGTCTTTCTTCCCCCTCTTACTTGGACTTCTTTTTTGTTTGTTTTTTTAAGAGAAAGAGGGACCATGAGAAAGAGAGAGAGAGAATCAATTTTATTTAATTTTTCAAGTGGCTTTCATTGCTCTGACACTTCATTGTGTACACCGTGCTGGGGTTCAAATATGCATCCTTGTGCATGCCAGGCAAGCATAGTAATCACTGAGCCACCGCTCCAGCCCCTTACTTGGACTTCTTGACAGAGAAGTTTATTTACATTTTCTCCCCTCTCATTCATTCTTCAGTCTATTCCAGTCTTCGTTTGGATCCATCACATCAAAGAAAAAAACTCACCAGTCTCCAATACTGTCCTATACTTAATAACCCCAACCAGCAGTGTCAGTCTGTATTCAGACTGATCCCTCTACCCAGAATACCTTGTCCTTCTCTCTCATTTTGACAGCTGCTGTCAATATACTGCTTAAACTTTAACTCAAGTACTACTTCCTTCAAGCTGGGAGAAGTGCCCTCTTCATGCTTCCAGAATATATCCTGCATGTACATTTTTTCTCACTGTATTTCATGTTGTAGTAGAGTACAGTGATAGTCATGGTTTAACTATCTGTTGAGAAGCTCCTAGAAGGCAGGGTTGTATACTGCTGGGTTTCCTAGAAGGCAGGGTTGTATACTGCTGGGTTGATCACTACTATGGTTTGAATGTGTCTCCCAAATTTCATGTTAGAAACTCAATCCCCAAAGTCATGTTAATGGTATTTGGAGTAGAGGTCTTTGGGAGGAAACTGAGTCATGAGGGCTATTAAGACAGAAAGGACAACTCTGTGAAAGAGAAGGCAAAAGTGTTAAAGAACACGTGACCTGTCAGGCAGGTGACAGGAACATTGTATAATTAATCCTTCATAGAATAATGGGTTATTGAGGGAGTTTTCACAAGAGTGGGTGTTATGAAAACCAGTTTGACCCCCTTTACTACATGAGGCCTTGTGCCGCCTCAGGACTCTAGAGAGTCCCCTCTAGCAAGAAGGCCCTTGCTAGATGCAGCTCCTCATACTTGGACTTAGCTCCAGAAGTATCACCCACTTGACATCCCCACTGGTTAGTAGTGTCACACACCAAGTAGGTAATACACAAAACTTGTTAAGTGAAATGGGTGCAAATTAGATGGTATCTCTTGCTTCTAAAGTTGCATTCACAAGTGAAATGCATTGATCTTCAACATAAAACTGATTTCTCTCACGTTTTACAAAGTGAAATGAGTAAAGCTCATTGAAAGAAACAATCATTATAAAATAACAGTTAATGAATAAAAGCATAAACTTCATCATGAAACTGTACATTTCTCATGCCATAATAATCATCTTATTCCCAATTTTTCTAATCAGAATATAAATAAAAAATTAATTAATTCTTACTTCTCCAAAGGACTACTCATTTTTTTCAAGTTTTTATGGAATCGTAAGGCTTGAATATCTTGTGTCTCTATTTTAGGAGGTAAAAGTCCTTGAAGACCAAGCATTTGTCGTTCCTGTAATGTAAATGCCATTCCCTAAAGAGAAGAAATAAAACAAGTAAAATTTAATTACTGGGGGTAGCAATGGCATTGTCTTTTAAATGCAAAATTTTTAAATCAACAAAACACATTTTCAGACTTTCAAAATTTTGTAAGATTGACTACATCCAATCCTGGGGAGGACATAGAAGAGTTACAAACTCCCACAGAACCTCCACAGGAAATGTAAATTGGTTTAGGTTTTTGGAATATAATTTCAAAATACTAAAAAAAAATCAACCTTTTCATTGATGGTACTGGGAATGGAATCCAGGGCCTCAGTCATGCTAAGCAAGTGCTCTACCAATGAGCTCTATTCCCCGACTCTTTATTTTAAGACAGTCTCACTAAGTTGTCCAGTCTGGCCTTGAACTTAATTCTCTTATTTTTTTAAATATACATATTCTTCAATCAAGCAATATAACTTCTAGATAGCCATCCCAGAGAAATATTCAGACACAGAATAAAGAGATATACATAAAGAGGTTAGTTGTAACACTTTGTTTCTGGGGGCTATTACAAACTAAGTCCATCAATTACATATTAAGGAGCCTATGGTATAGGCTCTATGGTATTTCATACCATAAAATACCATAGAAATAGGTAAACTATGTCTGTAAGTATGAACAGTAATAGAAAGATCTCCAAGACAGTTAAGAAAAAAGGGAAGTTGCAAATCAAAGCAGACTGTTAACCTACACATATTTAGATAACCTACATAAAACTGCATATTATACACAAGATGACATGTAACACATTATAAATAAAATTAAAAAAAACAGTTAAAAATTAATCTATGTCACAAGAAATTCTTAAAATTTGTTTTTCAGCTGTTGGGTATGTCAAAATGATGTCAGCAAAAATTCTGGAGTACAGACTGAAAAAAGTTTTTTTGAATGTCACTGGAAAATTAAGTAAGCAAACTTTTATTGAAGCTTAAACTGTGATACAGAAATACATTTCAACTGATTTAAATCCAACACCAATGAAGAGAGAAATTATGGCACCAAAATTTTCCCTCTTCTATCACACTAGGATAGATTACTATTCAACCTACAGCTTTCATTTCTCTAGGCTTTGATCCACACAAATTTGTGCACGTTTTCAACATTAGAAGTATTTAAGTCTATTAGGAAAAAAGAAAATAAAATTCAGACCTCAAGCCAACAAATGTCACCAATCTACTGGAATACTGCTCCAAAACAAAATCCACCTTAAGTACAGGTCCTCACAAAAGTAATTCAAAACATTAGGTATTGTGCTCATTACAGAATCAAACAGATTAAGTTGATTGAAAGCTTCCTCAAGGAAACATTCGATCAACAGCATGCTTGAGATAATAAGTCAAAACAGTATTCCAACCACTTGATTTCAAACCAAGTAGATTTTTGTTTAGAAACACTAAAAAACGTGTTTCATTTATAATTATGGAAGGAACAAAGCATCACTGCATCAATCCAGAAATTATCAAGAAAATATTGAGTTAATGAAATACAAAATTTAGTCAATTTTGCTGTTCTCTCAATTGTTTAAATATCACAGTATTTGTAAATATACCTAAAAGATCCCAACTCTTGAAAGCCTTTATTACCAGTCACTTCCCACTGAATATTTTTGAAATTTTTAATGTTTTATTTATTTATCCATTCTTTCTACTATAAGATAACATCTGAAGAGCTAGACAATTTTCATTCTGGGCAGTCATTCATTGACCCTGTGAATGCCATGGTGGAAGACAGTACAAGAAAAGATGAAGTCAGAACACTCACATGTGTCACTTAATCAAAGAACTTATAATTTTAAGATGCAAAACTACTGATTCTGCTTTGAACCAAAGTTTACAGTATACTATTAAAGGAATTTAGTGGCAATGGCTACTAAAAATAAAAGATAAGGTGGATGATCCAAGCTCACAGCACATAATCATTCCAGGACAACCTATATACTAAAAATCTCCCTTATCTACACAGTGATAAAAATCCTTTTATATCATTACTTAGCAAAAGTTAGTAAAGGCATTGTACTCCATTAGAAGCTAATCTCATTAAACAGCAGAACAGAACACAGGCTGTACAGTTCAGACAGTACACCCTATTCTCAATCTATAACTCTTTATAGGTGATCCCTGCTAGTCAACATTGAGATGCTTACATTTTCTTCTTTGGGAGACATTTTTTCACTTATCTTCCAAAACAGCCCATGCCGATAAAAAGGAGTCCAAATTAATATGCCCTTAAAAGAAAATTAAGCCCAGAGACTTTTCCCCACTTCCCCACCTGGGGTATTAAGATTAGTATATAAACCCACAGTGTAAGTGTATTGCTTCATTTGTGGGGCTGAAGGGGAAGACACTATGTTAAGGGAAGAAATCAATTAAAGGACTACAAATGCAGAAACAAGTATTAAAATAGTCATATACAAAATGAGTAATTGGGATCATTTTCTTTAGGACTTGACCTGTGAAAGAAAAATTTAATTGCTGTTGCAAAAAACATCTGTATGAAGTAGAAACTGGTTTCAATAACATTAGTAGTTCTAGAAGGTGGAGGTAACTGGATGTAAAATTCTGGCAGCAATAGAATAGTCCCAGATGATTAGGCTGAGGTCAACACCTAATGAGGACGAAAGCCTTGTCTATGGGGAATTTTGGATGATACCTGCAGAAATATTACACTGTGCATAAACCAAATTGAACTGCTTCCACAAGTGTTGTAAAGTTTCATATAGTAAAAGTTTTCTTCTACATGCACTTCAATTTCACAGCAGGAGTGGCATAGAATACCTAAACACCGAAGACAGCATTCAAGCAAGATATCTAACTCCTTTATATAATAATGCATACACCTCAAAATGATTACACTATCTTTACATCTAGGGCTTTCTGCAACTACAAGGTGGTGGTTATGGAAAGCATGGCCCCCAGGATCAACATCTAGAAAAAAGCCACCACCTTCTACGTGTGTTCTCTTTTTGCGTTTTTTCTTCATTTTTCTTAATCAACTCTGCTGTTGTTGCTGCTTCTTAGCAAAACTGGCAAAAACAAAATTGTAATCATTGAACATAGCACTCTGGCAATCAAGACGTTTAGAACCTTCAATCTTCTGGGGCGAAGAAAGCACTGTGCAACATTTAGAACTCTGATTAACAAACAAGGTGGTCACAAATTTTCCTGGCTTGAAGACTTCTACAACTTTCCTGATCAGGTCATCATAAGAGGTCTGACTTAAGTTTGTTTCAAAGCTAACATAAGATAATTCTGGTTCTGGAGTGATGTGAATAGTCCAATAAGTTCCAGCCTATTTCGTTGAATACCCACAAGGATTGAACAGGGTGGCATCAATGACAGAACCTGGTATCAGGTCACAAATTCCACTCTCACGAGTGACATCCTTTGCAGTAACACCGTCTTTCATGTAGAACTAGTCCATAACTGCTGGGTCAAGCTCACTCATCAAAATTTCCAGGATTTAATCTGGCTGATGTACTACCCGACTCTCTGGAAAATCCAAAGTATACAAGTACCAACAGTCAGAATTCATACGTCCCATACAATATGCTGCTCCATTTGGGAAAATTGCATTAAGAAACTCTATTTCTTCCTGGAAATTCCGGTGTGGGTATCCTTGGTGAGAAGGCTTCATGAAATTCTTACGAGAATAAAAGAAGCTTTGTACTGAGCCAAACCCACTGTAATCCCTAGCAAGCTTCAATAGGGGAACCAGTGCTTTCAGCAAGAGGGTGGTACCGCATATCTTCAAAATGAAACGTCTCTTGGAGACAAACATGCTACTCTCACTGAGTACATAAGCTTCCTGCTTGTCAGTTTTTGTCACACTTATGATTGAACACTGCACATCCTTCAAAAGCACATCCCACTCAGATCTTGGGATAGTGCGAAGATCCCCAGACCCCTGGTTTGCATCAGGTTGCTGCCAGGAGAACCAAACCTCCAGCAGCTTCTCGGTCCCTTCGAAAAAATGTGCAGCTTCCATCACCATGAGACTGCGAACAACCAACAACCACAGAAAATCAACTAAATTAAATCTCTTCTCCCGCTGCTGCCGCCGCTGCGGATTGTTCCAGCTGTTACGGAAGTTCAGGTTCCTTTTTTTTGCTATAATTTTACATTAACTTTTTAAAAAAAGGATTAATAAAATTTTCCCGGCTTTTTGTGTGTGTGTGCAAGCGAAAGTTGAACGCGAGTGTTGGAAATAGAGGCAGATACAGTTCAGTCTCTTGTAGTCCACTGCTTTCCTGTTACAGAGTAGAGCAAGCGCTAGCTAATGTTGCCAGCCTTACTGTGTAAGCCCAGACTGAAATTTTTACAAGAACACTGGCCAACTGATCAAGAATCAACTTTGGGGGCGGGGGGGATTCAGCCTCTTAACGACTGAGCTACATCCTCAGCACTTTTATTTTTTTGAGACAGGGCCTCACTAAATTGCTGAACTTGTAATCCTCCTGCCTCGGCCTTCCGAGATGCTGAGATGACAGGCATGTACCACCCCACTGGGTTCAGAATCAGCTTTTTTAGGATCCAGAAATCAGCCAAAGGCTTGTAACAATCAAGAAGCACTAATTCAAGAAAAATAGATGGATTCCAGTAAGCAGAAAGCTTACCAGCCCTATTCTCATTCTCCTCTCTCTATCTACAGTGTCCTTAAAAACTGACAGCTAGAATCACTGTGCAAACTAGCAGCCAGGAAGCTACTGGGGAATGGGGTGAGAAGGGGCTGGAGATTTTTCTAATGCCCTATTCCCAGGGAAAAGTCATTATTTGACCTGTCTGGTGGTTTCCTCACAGAACCCACCAGCAAGGCTGTCATTATTTGACCTGTCCTAGAGCTTACCCAGTGCTAACAGCCTTCTCTCCAGAAGTTTGTTGAAAACAATCAGAGGCAATTATTTAGCAATGGCAACTGCCTGCAACAGAGGATAATCACAGAGGCAGACAACATGCTGACCAAAGAGCTGAAAAGATGGAGTTGAGTGTGGTGGTGTATGCCTATAACCTTAACTACTTCGGAGGCTAAGGCAGGAGGATCGCCAAGTCTGAGGTCAGACTTGGCAATTAAGTGAGACCTTGTCTCAAAATATTAAAAAAGGGCTGAGGATGTGGCTCAGTGATAAAGCACTCTTGGGTCCAATCCCCAGTTCAAAGCAGGTGTGCTGGGGAGGAGAAAAAGAAAAAGAAATGAGATGCCCATGTATTTGGGGGGGATCTAGAAGGCCATGTACATGAGCTGCAGACATGTCCAGTAAAGACTTGAGATGGCCCTAAGCTCGCACCTACGGCTCACCTTCAGGCTCTATCCAAGTAGGAAATGAAGGCAGGCTGATGTGTAGTTGTAAACTGCCAGCCTGAGCAGGGACGCATGCCCCAACATGCACACAGAGCCCCTTAGCAAAGAGTGAGAGACTTTCTGGTTCTGGCTCCAGACATTTAAGTCTTTGCTAATCATTAGCTGACTACCAAAATAACCAGAGAATTCAGTAAGCATACACAACAAGAACACAAAAAGAATTAGTTCTGAAAGCCACAATGGCACCTGGAAATGTAGCTCAGTGGTACAGCAAGTACTCAGCATATCCAAAACCTTGGCATCATCAGGTGATGCTGGTTTTGCAGGCATACAGAATGCAAAAGTTACGGGGTCATGGAGGCTTCTACTGAGATTTCAGAGCAAAGGCTGGAAGGCCAGGTATTGTGCGCAGGTTCCAAGTCCTCACAAGCAGGCCCTAACAGGCTATGCATGGAGCAGTGAGGGTGAAGCTGCAATGGAGATATAAGGAAAACAGAGATGTCAGGAATGTGAAATGTCTGCTGAGGGGTGCTGCAGACAGCATGGAAAGCCACCCCAAGAGAGCAGCCGTGTGAGCTGCAACCACAAAGCCATAGGGGTGAAGCTGCTCAGTGATAAGGTACTGGGTTCAATCTCCCCAGTACCAAGAAAAGATTGTGGGACCCTCATCTCCTCCTTTTCCCATGTCCTGGCAATGAAGCGAGTGGATCTGCTCTACTATGTGCTCCCCTTGTGACGTGTTGCCTTGCCACAGCCCAAAGAACAGCAGGTCCAATCAACCATGGACTGAAACCTTGAAAACTATGAGCCAAAATAACTTTTTATCTTTATAAATTGATTATCTGAGGCACTAATTATAGTAATGGAAAGCTAATACATCCACAGTCATCAATTTTGATAAAAATTCCTTAACAGATCCTTTTTTTAAAAGTTCTTTACATTTTTACTTTGAGAGAGAGAGAGAGAGAGAGAAAGAATTGATTTCATTTAATTGTTCATCTGGTTTTTGTTTTTCCAACACTTAATGGTGTGTGTAGTGCTGGGGTTCAAACCTAGATCCTTGCACATGCCAGGCAAGTGCTCTATCACTGATCCACCACTCCAGCCCCAACTTAACCAGTGTCTTGAACATGCAGGCAAGCATGCTAGAGCCAAAGAAGAAGCTTCCTCTTGCAAACTTTCTATAAGAAATCTTTTCCAGAATCATATTTATTATTTAAGATATATTTTTAACTGGAGTTATGTTTATGTTTTATTTATGTATTTTTGCTGCCAGAGATTGAACTTAGGGCTTTGGGTATACTAAGCTCATGCTACTACTAAACTCCACATCCATGCATTATTTATACATTTCTTTATTTTTTTTTTGTAGGGGGTACAGGTACTGGGGATTAAACCTAGGGGTACTTTATCACTGAGCTACACCCCCAACCCTTTTTAATTTTTACTTTGAGACAGGGTCTCACAAAGTTGCTTAAGGCCTCACTGAAACCTCAAAAACTGTGAGCCAAAAAAAAAAAAGTTTTTTTTTTTTTTTAAATAAATTGATTATCTCAGGGCCACACTTGGTTGCTAAGATTGACCTCAAACTTACAATCCTCCTGCCTCAGCCTCCCCAGTTGCTGGGATTACTTGAGGGTGCCACTGTGCGTCCTGCTTGTATTTCTTATCCACATACCAAACAATACTAAGTTATGTCAAAGGTTTTATTTTATTCAATACCCAGAAAGCATCATGAAGTAGACACTTTCATTTTTGCCATTTTTCAGATGACTTCAGATGGACACCCAGAATGAGCTTCTTCATCAGATGCCAAGAATGATATAGCAAGTAATGAGCAGAACTTGAACTGGAATCCAGTCAGGTCCTTTAACTATTATGCTTATTATATAATACTGCCACTAAAAAATAGATAGCTTTGCCCATCAAACCCATCTTAGTTAAAGAATGAAGTCATGACCAGATCTCAATAGTGCCCATCACTTCTATGATAATAAAGAGTCAGGGGTCTCTTCTTTAAAACATTACCCTTACAGGGTAAATGTAATTGCATTTGTATGCAATGAATTGTGTCCAAAAAGCCTTGTGGAGGTGGGATGGGTTGGATATTAGATAAAAATTTATTTTACAATTTTGACCCCACCTTCCAAAGACCTAAATGATTGGTCCAGCTTCAAGCTGGGTCAGTCTATCCTACATCTGAGCAAAAAGTCCTGGCTAGAATGCTATTCTGAGATTAGTCTTTCCTTTTAGCTAGAACTAGGAACTAAAATCAAATCTTTTCTGGTGGTAAAAGTTGTGAAGAGTGAAAACTTTGGAAGTGAAGCAGCCATGATTTTTGAATAAGTTGGGCTGCAGTGGTGGCTCAGCAGTTAGTGCTTGCCTGACATATGCAAGGATGCAGGTTCAAACCCCAGCACTATTTCGTGTACGAAAGTACATGAAAAACTAAATAAAATTGATTCTCTCTATCACTGTCCCTTTCTCTATTAAAAAAAAAAAGAAAGAAAGAAAGAAAGAAAAGAAAAAAAAGGAATGAAAAGTTCATGTAGAAAAAGAAAATGTCTCTGAAAAGTCTTAGCATAAAGCTATCAAATACAAAAATTTCTTATCAGTCTAAAATACCAAAACTTTTCCAGGAAGAAAGTTTATGTTGGCATGAATGTAACTAACCTTGTTTGTTCTTGGATTCAACATGAGTGGTTTGCCTTTCTCTTTCGTGTGCAAACAACGACATGCCACGGAACAAGGAGTGGCAACTGCTCTTAATCGGGAAAACATCTTTTCTTTCACCTGTGAAAAATGAAACAAACAGACTACTGATGAGAAAATATTATAGAATTGCATGTACATCACATATCAGTTTTCAAAAGCAGATTTAGAAGGCTTATCTTTCCACATGTGCAAAGACTTTCAAAATGCATTTACTTTGCCCCAAGTTCTAACAGCTGTAAAAAGGTAGCCATATACTGAAGGTGAAAACTTAATTTTCCTGATAGCAGTCTTGAGTTCTTAGATAACAATCATTGCTACCACCTACCATATGCCAGACCCCATGCTGAACATTGAGCCTTTTTCTAATCCACACAAATGTGGCAAGGAGTAGGTGTCTCCTATCCAAGGGAAAAAAAATTTGAGAGGTTAATAAACAACGAAACATCTAGTAAACAGCAAAGCAGGTTTCATTTAATGAGCCGGTAGTCAATTTGAAGGAAAGCTAGAACATACCCATACATTGGATGAGAAGCTACCCAGATTTTTAATCTACAGATAATATTTTTTTTTTTTTGTACCAGGGATTGAATCCAGTAGCGCCTAACTACTGAGCCATATTCCCAGCACTTTTTATTTTTTATTTTGAGACACAATCTCACTAAGTTATTCAGGGTCTCACTCAGTTGCTGAGGCTGGCTTTGAACTGACGATCCTCCCGCCTCTGCCTCCTGAGAGTTGCTGGGATTATAGAAATGTGCCACTGCGCCCAGCCAAAGCTAGAATTCTAATGTACTATATTCAATGTTTAAAAAAAATTTTTTTTTAAAGAGAGAAGGACAGTAAGAGACAGATAGACAGAGAAAATCAATTTTTATTGAGCTTTTCACATAGCTTTCGTTGCTCCGACACTTAGTTGTGTATGTGGGTACTGGGGTTTGAACCTGTCTCGTGCATGCCAGGCAAGCGCCGTAACCACCAAACCACTGATCCATCCCCTCTATGTTTAAATTGAATGTACTAGTCTGCCTTACAAAACCTGTTATTTAATATAAAAAGCACGTAAACTGGGGCTGGAGAGTACCTCAGTAGTTACGGTGCTTGCCTAGCATGCACAAGGATGCAGGTTCAAACACCAACACCACGTACACAACAAAGTGTTGGAGTAACAAAAACCACAATGAAAAACTGAAAAATAAAAATCGATTCTCTCTTCCTCTCTCTCTCTCACTGTCCCTCTCTATTAAAAAAAATCATGTAAATTGGCTAGAAAATACATGAAGTAACTGTTGTCCTTTTGTACCTATCATACACATATGGAAAACTACATATTCAACCTTAAATATTTGTGGAGATAAAATAATAAAATTCTTCTGTTTATCAATTTTCCTACTAAAAAACAAGAATTTACAATGCCCATTTATTTTAACTTTACAAATCACTGCAATTATACAGTAATTTTTTATTTTTTATATTTGACAGCAATTTTTAATGGAATTTCTATTTATTGAGAAATCATATATGGGGACAATAAAAACTGTTTACATAAGAACTTTCAAAAAACTAATTTCTGAGAAGAAACTCGCATAGAAGTAACTATTTTAAAGTGAACAATTCAGAGGCCTTTAGAAACTTAATATTTCAACCACCTCCATCTACTTCCAAAATATTGTAATTACCCATAAGGAAACACCCATTAAGCAGTTATTCCCTCCTCCCCCAACTAATCTTTCTGTATTTATGGATTTACCACAAAACCAAGAAATCTAAATGATCATTTGCACTATAAAGAATCAAGAGACGGGGCTGGAGCAGTGGCTTGGTGGCCTGGTGGCTTGGTGGTTACGGCACTTGCCCAGCACACGTGAGTGCATGAGTTCAAATCCCAGCACCACGTATACAATGATGTCTGGGAGCAACGAAAGTCACGTGAAAAACTAAATAAAAATTGTTTCTCTCTTTCTCTCTATCACTGTCCCTCTCTCTTTAAAAGAAAAGAATCAAGAGATAAATACTACAAAATAACTGATCTTCAAAAATGTATGTGTCAAGAAAGCAAAGACCAAGAATTACTGGAACTTATACAAAATTAATGTAATAATAACTAAATGCAAAGCCTGATTATGGATTGGATATAGACTGGGAAAAATGCTCCATATAAAGGACACTATTGAGACAACTAACAAAACTAGAAGATATAATACAGATGACAGTACTATATGCCTTTAAATTTCTGAATTTGATAACCATATACATAATATTCTTACTCTGAATATACATTCTGAAGTATAAAGGCACAAAGGGACATGATCTTTGTAATCAACCTATTTTCTGAAATTTCTCAAAGCAAATTTAGAAGATATAAATTTACACAGAAGCTGCACAGGAGGCACTGGAGCTCACATGGTGCCCTGTAGCACAGCCCAGTGATGACAGCATGTTGTGCGTGCCCCACACGTGTAAAACGACTGGGAGGAGGACCATGTCATAGACATTTGGTTCAGACACAACTGGGATCCCACATGCATGAAAATGGACAAGGTTCCGACAGCACAGCAGAGATAAGCACTCTTCCGGGGATGCACCCCAGTCCCACTGTGTTCACCATTAGTGGCCAAGTTCTGACCTGCAGACCCTTCACCCAGAAGAAAACAGGACCTGCCTACTGGTGTCTTGAGCTGGCAAAACGAGGATGCACTCCCTGGAATTATGCAGAATGGCTTTCCTGTTTCTGGAAGAAGCGTCCACAGTTTTCCAAATTTTTAAGAGATTCACGAGCCTGCTCCCTAAAGTTAATGATTTTTATGGATAGCATGTTTTAAAAAAATATGGTGCAGTCAGTGAACAAAAACATTTGTGGGCTTTGTTGAGAGTGTGGATACTTTCTTTAAATAGCTTAGCCCTTGGATCATCCTTGTTTTGGTTCCTTGTCTAATGAATTTATAAAGAGAACTTGTGGGTTAACACTATGGTAAACCCTGTTATGGTTTCTTTTGCTTTACCCCTCCTTGCCCTTTAAGAAGTCATTTGATTTGTAGCTTGGAATGAGTCAAGCACAGAAAACATTTGGAGAAGACAGAAGCATGTTTGGTTAAAACTAGTTTTCCTAATTTTTCATGATGGTACACTGAGTGATGTGTGGCATTTGTTTGCTGACAATAAAAGTGCATTTGTAGGGGGAAAAATCTACAAAGTACCATCAAGTGTACTAACAAATGCTAGAGTAATGATCAAAATACATGATAAAACCTCAGTGAAGCTGGGTGTGGTAGTGTAAATCTGTAACCCCTGGGGGGAGGTTGAGGCAGAAGGATCACAAATTCAAAGCCAGCCTCAACAACTTTACGAGACTCTGTCTCAAAAAAAAAAAAAAAAAGGACCGGGGGCTGTGACTCAGTACAACTTAACAGTGCCCCTGGGTTCAATACCTGGTGCCAAAACAAAAAACAAAAATATAAAAAACAAAAACACCCTCGGCAAAAACTGAAATGGTATTAAATGAAGGACAATTAGATATAACTTTTAGCGATATAACTACTGATGTTGCAAGAAAAAACTTTCTGATGTTGAACCATTTCATCTCAAACTTCCTAGCAAAGTGCAGAGCCTCTGATAAGCAGAAATTCAAAGATGGCAAAGGATTGCTTGAAAGTTCACACTAAAGCCAAAATGTATAAACTATTAGGCTGTATTTGTTAAAAAACAAAATATCGGTTGCCTAAAAGAAATTCCAAAAGAGCTACCTTGTAAAACAAGATTTTTTTTTTTAAAGAGAGAGGGACAGTGAGAGAGAGAGAAAGAATGAATCAATATTTTACTTTAGTTTTCATGTGGCTTTTGTTGCTCTGATACTTTGTTGTGTTCGTGTGTAACCACAGAGCCACCACTCCAGTCCCTAAAACAAGAATTAAGTATAGTGTGGAAGAAAGATAGCCTGTTCAACAAATGGTGTTGGACAAACTGGACTGCCATTTGTAGACAACTGAAGCTAGATCCTTATCTTTCACCCTGCACAAAAATTAAATCAAAATGGATCAAAGACCTGGATATTAAGCCTACAACTCTAAATTTATTAGAAAAAGAAGTCGGGGAAACACTACACCTTATA
>PVKS010009517.1:0-63749 GCA_004027875.1 Aplodontia rufa | reverse complement strand
AGAGGAGAAGGAGAAGGGGAAGGGGAAGGGGAAGGACAGGAGAAGGAGAAGAGGAGAAGGAGAAGAGGAGAAGGAGAAGGGGGAGAAGGAGAAGGAGAAGGAGCTACAAGCCGATGGGGCAGGGACTGTGCTCCTGACCCAGTTAATGCCAGACTCAGCAACACCCAGGTCACCAGTGCTGGCATCTCTGGCTCCTGGGGAGGCACTCAGGACTCTGCAGCCACTGCCCCTACCAAGTAACTGAGAGGAAAACAGGTGAGCTGCCCAGTTTCTGGCCTTTGCTGTGGACAGCCAGGCCTTGTCTGCAGACTCAGGGTGGCACTCAGGGAGAGGACCCCAGCCTCACCCGGAACTGGCTCAGCTGCCATGGAGGGCAGGGACACACCTTGAATGTGTCCTTTCGGGGCAATGAGACCTGTCTGCCTCTTTCATTTCCTCACCCGAGGTCTACAGAACAGGGCCAGGCCATGGCCATGCCTTCCCTTCTCTGCTGACCATGTGGTGGGCTTACACATCGGTCAGGGTGGCTTCCAGAGGGACAGGGACACTCCTTCCACTGCTCCTTCCAGAAGCACACCATCTGCCACTCCATCCCGAAGCTTCTTTTCATTCTCATTCTCCAAGGTCCCCAAACTCTTGGCCTCCCACAGACCTCACAGCCAGAAATGAAGGGTGGTCACTTGTGTCCACAGGTGACAGAAGAGGTGACCTCATGCAGTGAGGAGCAATTCCCTTATGGGTCCTGCAGGCTGGAGGTGCATAGCACCTTGCTTCCAGCAGAACCCAGAACAGGGCAGCATCCCCACCCCGACGGCCCCAAAGTCAGATCTCCTGCAGCCGCAGAACCTGGGCCTGCTCCTCATCCAGGATGAACGGGGACTGAAGCACCCGGCCTTGCAGATACACTTCCAAACCCTGAAATAAGCAGGTCAGGATGTCCACTTCCCACCTCTTCCGGAGACAAGGAGGGTCAGCAGAGGGCTAGCGTGCCTCCCTCAGCAAGTTGTCCTCAAAGTGATTGGCCTGACTGGGATCATTCCTCCAGAGGCCTCTGGACACCTCACCCACCTGCACCCCAAGTCTCTCCAACTTTAGGGGACCATTTACCTCATTGGTAAACTGAGGAAGGGCTCTCCCTACAGCGTCTCCCTCTGGATCACACAAGCCAGAACCCAGAAAGACCCCACCAGCAAAGGGGGCTCACCTCTCCACAGTAGGACACCAGGGGTGATATCTCACAGACAGCCGCAGGGTCTCCGCTTGGGGGCCAGCTGGGGGGAGTCCACTGGTCAGTCTCTGCCCTCCCCCAGCATCCCACATGGAAAGGTAGGCCAGGGCCTGCTTGGTGGGCTAAGTGCCACACCCCAGCCCTGCAGCCCCCTTCTCCCCTTGCCCTGCCTCACACTCCAGCCCTGAGCAGGCTGCCCAGCCGTGGGCCAAAGGTACCCCATGGCACCCCACACAGCCCGCGCAGCCCTGGCAGCTGCTGACAGATGGGGAGACAGAACCGAGTCAGACCACCTTGCTGCCCTCTGACGGCCCTATCTGGGTCCTTCTCAAAGCTGATGATAGGTCCAGGGCTCTGAGCCCCCTGCTGAGCAGAACTCAAAGATGACCCAGTCACTGTGCAAGCTGGGGCTATCTGGGAACATGGCCACCCGCATGTTCAGGGGCTAGGGCAGAAGCACCTTCCCAATTGGGCCAGAGGCAGGGCCCTGAGGATGATGATTGAGACCCAACAACTTTCTCCTTCAGTCCCATCCCAAGGCCTACTCACCCGGGCAGCACAGGAAGCTGGGCCCCGTGCGCATCCAGGAAGCAGGCCCCGGCCTGCAGAGCCCATCGGTAGTGCTGAGCTAGCAGAGCCTGCCTGGCGGTGGAAGGGCTGTCCCTGCTGGCCCCCTCAGCATTCTTCAGTGGGGAAAACTCCTCCTCCCTAGAGACCTCGAAGGCAACGAAGTTCCTGGAGGGGAGAAGGACATCACCCCATGTCCTGCCAGCACCCCTGGGGGCCACCTGGTTCACAGCGACCACGAGCAGGAGGTCCAGGGAGGGTCCCACAGCACGGAGCAAGTCTCTCCTCCACGTCAAGTTCTTCTCACTGCATCCATCAAAGCCCAGAGCCAGCCAGAGTGGGAGGCCACTCCTGAGCAGACGGGCATGTGGCTCCCACCACCCAGCTGCCCAGATGTCCCCTCTGCTCCACCCCTGGGCCACTTCCTCTTGAGACTGGGACACCTTCTGACCTTCTCCAGAGACCTGGCTACAGCCTCCCAGTTCCCCTGGCCCTCGTGGGGCCTCCACTTCCTTGCCTTGCTGGGCCTCAGAACGTGCCCCCAGAAAAGAGGAAAGAAGGAAAAAAAATGACTTCTACCACAAACCTGGCAAATGGGAACACATCAAACACAAACTTCTCCATCTTTATGCCGTTTGGTGTCAGTGGTGTCACCATGTCTCCCCCCTCGTCCACATACGGGACCTTCTTCACAGCAACGTGTGGCCTCAGCAGGGGCTCACACTCCCTGGGGGGCAGAAGAGCAGGGGAGGGAATCAGGACACCCCTGGGATCCCTGTCCTTACCTCTGGGTGCACCCAGCCAAGTAGGGCAGGCTAGCAGTAAGAGGTCAGAGGCGCGGACCAGATCTGAGGACTGGCCACACCCCTGCCCAGGCTAACCCTGTGACCCAGCAAGTCACAGGGCCCAGGCCTGGCCTGTGGGCGGGGCCCATGTACAGGAGAAGGCAGGTCTCACCACAGAAGCCCAGGGTGGATCTCCTGCCCTTTGGGCTTGTTTAAACCAAACGAACTTTCTCCACCTAACCCAGCAGCCTCCCTCAGCCACCTGAGGCCAGGCCAGACTCCAGGTTCTGCAGCTCAGGGCATTTAGCCCCATTTGGCACTGCTGGTCCTGGGTCTGAGTAGGTGGCTCTGATTGGCCTTCCACAGCTGCCTGCTGGCTACCTGGTGATGGTTTGGAGGAAGCCTCGGGTAAAGAAGTGATTGCAGATGTTGCCTGCGTTGTAAACCAGCCCACCGTCGTCCCTGCGCAGATGGGCGACCTCAGGGCTGATCTCACTGTACTCTACCACTTGGGGCACACCGTCCACCTGGCATACCACGCCCACAGGCTCCTCGGGGTTTGCCTTCTCCACCACCTGCAGCCACCAGGGATGCACTCAGCGCTGTGTGTGGCTGGGCGAGGGGCAGGGCTGGGCGAGGGGCAGGGCTCAGGGCCCACCTTGGCACCACAGTCAGCACCCTGCAGCACACAGAATCCAATAAAGACCGGATCGGCCAGCCGCACCAGGATGTTGTCCACACAGTACACATGCACAAACTCCACGCCCCGACGCTCCATGTCCTCTAGGATCTTGTGGTCCTCCAGTGCGCAGTACAGACCCCCATTGCCATCTGCAGAGGGAGAAAGAAATGGGCCTTATCCGGGCTCCAGCCAGGCCTTGCCAGCTACTCCAGGAAATGCTGCAGGTGGGAAAGCCCGGAAATCCACCATTCAAATCAGATGACAATCAAGGCTCAAGGATAGAAGGCCAGCCCAGGACCGGAAGTGCTCTTGGCAGCACATCCAGCCTGAGACCCCCAGCTGCACTGATCCAGGCTGGGTGGTCACTTCCTGTCTCAGTAAGGGGTGGTACCTGGGGCCATGGCGACTTTGTCTTTCCGCTCCAGGATGGCCTTGCCCTCAAAGGTCACAGCAGGCAACATGCGTTGCTCAAACAGGACCACATTGGCAGGGTCCAGGTGGAAAAAGTCATGCTCCTTGAAGAACTTGGCGGTGGGCCCCAGTGTGAACTCACTGGTCATGATGTACCTATAGGGGAGGCAGTGGTGAGCTCTGTCTGCTGGGGGGCCTGACCCCTTTGGCCGGGGACTGGGGTCCAGACTGGGGCCTGTCAGGTCTCAGTCTGGGTGGGTTTTGGGTTTTGTCCAGGGTTGTGCTGGTGTGGGGCAGGGCTGGGGCCATGTGGGGAGGGTCACTCTGGGCCAAGGTGGGACAGGGAGAACACACCAGGGCACGGTGCAGCGAGTCCCATGGCGCTGGCCAGCCAACTGCTCCACGCGCCGGATCCGTTCTGCCTGCAGCTGGTACAGGGTCTTCTGGCTGGGCAGCCCCACATGATACATGCCCTTGGGGTAGGTGACACCCAGGCGAGTGCCCTGCCCGCCAGCCAGAAGAAGGACTGCCACCTTGTTCAGGGCAATCTGGCGAAAACCTAGGGGTGAGGGGACACCTGGGCCTGCGGCTACAGGACTTTGGGACTAGTGCGCGAGGGCAGAGAGAGTGGAGAGGCAAACGAAACTCCCCGTGTCCCACTCTGTGGCATGACCCCTTCGGCCGGCAAGAAACGCCAACCGGACCACCGTGCCGCCTACCTTCCTCCTCCCAGCGCCGCCGCATCTCAGGGTTGCTGCGGCTTGCGCTGCCCAGGCGCTCGGGCGGCAGGGGCTGCAGGCGCGCGGCCAGATCGGGCGACGGGCCGGGGGGGCGCGCACAGGCCGCCGCCGCTCGTGCGCAGTGCTCGCGCAGCGCATCCGGCTCCAGCATCGCCAGCTCGGCCAGTAGCGCGGCCCGCGGACCGGGTGCCAGCTCGGCCCAGAAGCGCAGGAGATGCTCCTGGCCCGCGCGCTGGAGCTGGGCGCGCACGTCCGGCTCCGAGGCCATGTCGCCGCCCCAAGACCAGTAGATACTCGTGATCCGCGCCAGACCCGAGTCACGGGACCAGGCGAGCTGTGTGCTGACCCTGGGGGGGCGGGGTCCCAGGTGCCCTGCCCAGAATCGTCCCCAACAGGGCCCAGCCGCGGCCGCAGATTCCACCCGGGTTCCCACCGACTCCGCCCCTGACCCCGCCCACTTCGGGGCCTCTCTCCCCAGCTCCGGACGTTGGCCCCGCCCCAGGTGCCCTCCCTCCCCGCCCAACCCCGCCCCTAGGGCACTGTGGGGCGGTTCCCCACGACCCAGAGCCGCGCGCGCTCCTAGGAAGCGCGAGAGCGCTGGGGTCGCCTGAGGGCCTGGGCGGAGAAGTGGGACCACTGAGCCCGGAAGAAAGGGCGGCTGAGTGGGGCCCCCGGCGCCCCTCGGGGTCTGCCCTGCCTGCCCATCGCCGGGCCGGCTAGCGTCCGCCTGGCTAGAGGAGCCTGAGCGTCCCAGCAGGCTGGCCTTCCCCGAGGGCGGAGGGGGGAGGCTGTCCCGGGACGCAGCTGTAGCCAGGTCCAGCCGCCCGGGGTGGGGGCCACCTCCTCGCCCCGCAGCGGCCCACTTGCCCACTGCCCTGCTTCTCGCGCCTGTCTTGCTTTTTATAAAGTCTCTGGTGAAGAACAGGAAAGCATAGCTTCCTCCATCTGGGGACAAAACTTTTGTTTAGAAACCAGCTTTATTAAGCATGCACAGGCTTTTTAAAAGTTCTACTGATTTAGGACCCAAAACGGAAAGGAACATCTCCCTCAGGTCTGCCGCGGGTGCCACAATAAATACTCCTGAACTGTTTTGGACTTGCCTTTTTAGGCCTTCCGGGTCCTGCTAGAACCCTCAGTCCAGAAAGCCTCTAGACTCAGGGCTCCTGGCCTTCCTGCATTCTCTGCTGCCTGACCCTGGGGTGAGAAGCAAACTCATAAAGGCAGGGACTGGGCTTGCTGCTCAGCTCCCCCACCTTATTAGATCAGTCCAGGTTTGTTGACTGAACAACCAATGTTTGGACCCCAAGCCTGGCATTGCTGTGACTGGGCGAGTGTTCAGGCAGTTTGCAGAATGATGAGCAGCCTGTTCTGCTCTAGTAGCTTGGGTGGTGGAAGGACAGCTTGCAGCAATCTTCTGAGGTGGAGGGACTGGAAGCAGGGACTCATGGGCAGAGTGGGCTCCACACCCCAGGGCAGTCCATGGGCAGACACCCTTTCTACTCTTGCAGGGTAGGGCAGCAGAGGTGGCATGCATTCTTCGAAGGCAGATGTCAGAATATGAACTCTTGAGCCCTCTGGGTCAGAACGACCCCCAAATCTGCCTCAAGATGAGGGTGGGGCTGTGATTGGTGAATGTGGAAAATCAAGGTTTGAGCATCCAAAGACACTTCCAGGACCAGAACTTTCTTGGACAGACAGGATGTGGACAGGTGAATGTCAGCAAGGCCAACATGGGCAGCAATTTCTGGACACCTGCAGAGGCAGTGGCCAGCAGCCTCCCCTTGGCTTATGGCCTTGTTCCAGGGGTCCAGGGGTGCAGGGCCCAGAGGCCATACACTGTGAAAGCCTCAGGAACTGGACAGCACTTGCCGGTCCCTCTCTCCATGCCCAGTGCTGGGGTTACACTGGGGGCAGAGGAGCTTGGTCACCTGCCCACCTTTCCCAGAGGAGCTCTAGGTTTTTGCAGTGAGAACACAATTACAACCTGGATGGATGCCATAGAAGGTCTCTGGAGGTCCCCAGGGGTGACAGCAAAGCTGAGAGGGGCTGGGCTGGGATGCAGGAAGGAAGGAGGATGTAGTCAGAGCTCAGGACAGGAAGAACACAGGGGCTGTGCCTCAGTCCACACCCAAAGCCAGGCATTGACTCTGGTTTCTTTGGTGCCCTCCTCCTGGGTAGTGAAGAGGCCCTGGGGAAACCTCAGGCCCAGAGCCAGCTGAGGTCACCTCCCTTGGGGTTTTGGATACTCTGAGAAGTCTCCTCTGCACAGTAGGCTCAGTTTCAATAGAGTCCTGCCTGGCCTGGGCACGCTGGTTGCTGATCTGCATTCCCTACATTGGCCTCCACTCCAGTCACACACTGCGGGCCTCTGGCCTCCCCATCCCACAGGTCTTACCCTGGCTTTGGCCTTTCTACTATGACCTCTTTGGATAAAGTTTCCTGTGTGGTGACCATCTCTTGAGCACCATAGTGCCAGGACAATGCCAGGCCTTGGAGTGGCCTCACCCTGCTCCCAGGCAGCTGGGGAGACAGTCACCCTAGCCAGGCATCTAAAGTAGGTGTGTCTAACCGGACCTTGTGGGGGAAGGTAGAAGGATCAACACCGGAGCTAAGTTGTTTTTTGTTTTTTGTGTTTTGTTGTTGTTTTTTGTATTGGGGATTGAGCTCAGGGGCACTTTACCACAGAGCCACATCCACAGCCCCTTTTATATTTTATTTTAAGATGGGGTCCCACTAAATTGCGTAAGGCCTTGCTAAATTGCTGAGGCTGGTCTTGAACTTGGAGCCTCCCAAGTGGCTGGGATTACAGCATGTGCCACAGAAGAACACCTATTCAGGAGCAGAGAGAGGAAAGGGCCTTCGTGAGAGGAGGGCCACCAGGAGCAGGGCTCAGAGGTGAGGAAATGTGGGTACACCCAGGACTGGGGCAGGTGGAGTACTGGAAGCAGAACAGGTATAGAGAGATGAGACTGAAGAGGGTCTTTGACCAGACCTGCCACTAAAAGGAGAGCCAGGGATGGGCTTCCATGACCAAGCTCCATGGGGCGACTCTGGAGTCTTTTTTTGGGCCCCACCCAAACTCTTTTTTTTTAATTGAGAAATTTATTTGTTGAACAATCATACAAATTTTTAACAAAACAATATATAATGTATATAGATTCTGAAGATTAGATTTACCCCTAAGAGTGCCCCCCCAGTTACCACCCTTATCCCTCCCTTCCCCTTCCCACAACATCTCTAAAAAAAAGTATTAGGTTGTGTAACATTACACGATATCTGGATTTAACACCTGATAATAATAGACCACCTCTCTCAATGGCCAGGGTCTAGTTCCAGCCTCCACAGATGAGTGAAGACTTTCGACCCTTGGTTCTCTGGGTTGTGCTGATTTCACTCAGCATAATTTCTTCCATAGCCATCCATTTACCTTCAAAGGCTGCAATATCATTGTTTCTAATTGCTGTGTAAAATTCCACGGTGTATATGTACCACAGCTTTTGGATCCATTCATCCAGTGAGGGACATCTGGGTTGTTTCCATGATTTAGGTATTGTAAATTGAGCTGCTATGAACATAGATATTGCTGTGTCACTATAATGTGCTGATTCTAAATCCCTTGGAAAGATACCCAGGAGAGGAATAGCAGGATCATATCCCACCCAAACTCTTTACCATGAAGGAGCCCCAACTTTGAGTGTATAACCACAGAGAGAAGTGGAGACAGGGAAGCTGGCCAAGGCAACTGCCACATGGCCTGAGACACACACACTGTGCCCTGGACCTAAGACCGGAAGACCCCAGGAGGGAGGCTGACTGAGGCCTGCCCAGGAGGGGCTGAAGGTAGGCCTCTGGGTCAGGGCCTGTCCAGAGGTGTTCAGCAACTTTGCTGACAGTTCCAGAGATGGCCAGTGTGCTTAGAAAACAGAGGCAGCAGATAACATGTGGAAATTGCTCAGTGGCAGAGAGCATGTGGCCTTAGGAAGCCTGGGAAGATAGCCAGGTGCTGGTAGATGGGCCCTGGGCAGGTCCTGGAGGACAAACAAAGGTGGAAGCAAGGGTCCAGCCAGACAGTGCCAGAGCACCTCCTGCTCCTGGAGCAAGAGTGCAGGCTAAGGCCTGGTCTCCCTCAGTGACTGGATCCCTGCTAGAAATGAAACATAGCCTCTGGAGGGGACAAAGTTGTGAGACCCAGGAGGAGGTGTCTGCAGAGGCCCAAGAGCCCAAGGGAACTGGTCACCGGATGGGCATCTGAGGACACAGGAGAAAGTGGCTTTGTCGTGCAGCCGGCAAGACAGGCCAGTCTAGGGTGGGGGCAAAGGAGGAGCTAGCAGTGGTGGGGACAGAGAGGCCTCTGTGAGGGGGCGCGCCCAGCTGGCTGGAGCCTACGGTCCTCTTGGGACCTTCCTGGTGCAAGAGCAGGAGGCCCCAGAGTCTGCTGGGTCTGTGGCTGGGAGGCCTGGGTGAAGAGGGAGCCGGTGGAGAAAGGTGGGATCCCTGGAGAAAGGTGGGCTACGTGGGGACAGGGTTTTTGTAGGACCCGGGCCCTACCTCTGGGAGAAGTGGCAGTCAGTTCCGGGCTGCTGGCCCCTGGAGCAGCCTAAGCTGTCGCAGGAGCGCCGGTGGACGTGGAGGCGGGGGGGTGGGGGGAGGCCCGGGAGCGAGCCGCAGCTGGGGAGTCGGTCCGGTCTGCAAGGCTTTCAGGCCTCTCCCGACACGGCGGTGGGAAGCAGGCGCGCGCCGGCTCCTGGGCCGGAAAATCAAACCGGGGACGGCGGCCGTTCAGCCAATCGGGGAGCAGGTCGGCCAGCTTCGGCCAATGACTGCCACGAATGCTAATAAGGGCTGCTGCCGCGAGCAGGGCCCCATTCAAAAGTCGGCGCTATTGTCGCGCAGAGTGGCGATGCGGGCAGGCCCCGCCGTCGGGCCGCGCGGACCCGGGTGCGAGTGGACGCCCACGGCGTCGGCCGCGATGGCCGCGCCGGGCACCGAGGGGCTGCCGCGCGCCTTCCTGCAGAGCTTGCGCACGCTCTTCGACATTCTGGACGACCGGCGGCGCGGCTACGTGCACCTGCGCGAGATCGAGTCCCGCTGGCAGGGGGCGGACGCTCGCGAGCTGCCCCGCGGCGTGCTCCAGGGCCTGCGCCAGGTGGCCCCGGCCAGCGGCTACCTGACCTTCGAGCGCTTCGTGGCCGGCCTGCGCACCTCGCTGCTGAGCGCCGACGGCGGCCCGGGAGACCCGGCGCGCGCCCCGGCCCGGCCCGGGGACCTGCCGCCTCCGCGCCTGCTGTTCGTGCCGGCGGACGAGCCGCGGACCGTCCTGGAGAGGAAGCCGCTGCCCCTGGGCGCTCGTCCCCCGCCGGCCGGCCCGGGCGCTTCGGCCAGGAGCGCCGAGCAGTTGTGCAGCCCTGCCGAAGCGGCGCCCTGCCCCTCGGAGCCCGAACGGCCCCAGAGCGCGGCCCTGGAGCGGAGCCCGAGCGCCGACGCCGGTGAGTGTGGAGCGCCCGCCACCCCGCCTCGTAGTTGCCGCGGCCTGTGTCCCGCAGCATCTCCCACCAGGGACAGGGACTCCAGAGCCCGGAGCAAGCGCCCGCGGGCCTGAGGGCTGGGGCTTGGGCCTGCCCTTCCCCTGGCACGGCCAGAGCCTCCTGGTTAAGAGCAGGAAAGTGATTTGGAGGACATGCCTGAGCCAGGCACTGCAACGCCTGCCCAGTGTGAGGGAAGGAGCCACTTCCAATGCCTGACCCTGGCGTGAGGGTCCCCGAAGGCCTCCCTATCTTCAGAAGTGGGCTGCAGGTGGAAGGACCTCACCCTCTGGCTGCTCTGACAGAGGTGCTTCCCTGTGGAAGAGAAGGGCCTCCTAGATTGTGGCCAGAGGGTCCTTCTCTTTCTGGCAGCTCTGCCCACAGAGCTGGGCCTATTGTCCAAACCCAGGTCGGGCAGGTGGGAGCTGTTGGAGGTGGCCCAGGAGCACCTGGCCTCTATACAGGGAAGAATAAGGTTTGGGGGCCCACGGGTCTGGGCTGCAACTGATGCCACAGAGAAATACAGACCATTGTCTTTGGGGACCTTCAGCAAGCTCCTCTCCTGGCTTCCGGTCCAGTTGGCAGAGACAGGGAACTGTTGAATGGCCCCTGTCTGTCTTGCTCCCCAGCGCTTTCCTTGGGAACAGGCCCTGCATTATGCCTGGGGTGGGAGCAAGCTCCAAGAAGCCCAAGGCCCCCAGCCCCTCAGTCCATTCAGCCTTGGCATGTGCCCTTCCAGGTGCAGGCTTGATCACTGGTGGCAGCTGCTCCTCCCTTCTGTTGCTGCCCATTGCTTTGCTAGCTTGCCAGACCTCTCCCTCTGCCTCAGACAGTCCTATAACTGGGGCTTGGAGCCACAGTGGCCCCAGACTCCCTGGAGAACTGATCCAGTAGCCCCACACAAGGCTGGGACCTCTCCCTGCACCGCATGGTCCAGCCTCGCTGTCCCTGTGGTTGGGGAGGCTGCTGGGTTTATCTAGCACCAAATGCAAGGTGGATGTCATCCTTGTGGCTTTGAGTTGGATACCAGCCATGGGACTGCATGCAGCCAACAGGCTTAGGGCTTGGTTGAGGTCTAGCACTGCTCAGTCCTGTGTGGCACTGGGTCATTTACCACACCCCTCCCAAGGCCATGTGGTAGTGCACCATCACTGGATAGTGTTCACACACTGCCCAGCCAGGTCCTAACTGCCACTTTTTGACAAATAAACCAAGGTCCAGACAAGGGGCATGACTTGCTTTCTTGACAGAGCTGGCTTTCAGGGTACCAAATCTGGATCCCCAAGACCGCACCATCTCTCCAGTAAAGCCTTCAGCACCCACACAACCTCCCACGCTCTCAGGCCAGAGACTCAGGCTTCTTCCATGTGCAGACCAGGCTAGGTGTCCAGGTTCCTTCCTAGGCCCGTTGCCAGCACCTTCTTGTCCCCCATCCTGAGGCAGTAACATGACTGTGTCTCCCACTGCCTCGCCCTGGGACTATGGCACAACAGGTTGGGACATGGACTTTGAGGCCTGCTTGGTGCAGAACCTGCCATGGACACCTGGGCCCGGTTCTTCTATCTCCCACCCATTCCCGTAACCCAGCCCAGGGCGTAACTTGGAGGATGAGTCTGGTGCTCGCAGCAGGACTGGAGGAGCAAGGGTGACGCCCTCTTCCACACCTGCAGCCCACTTCTGTAGGCAGGGTGGCCTTCCGGGGCCGCACACAAAGCCCTCCTGAACCGCATGTCTCTGGCTGCTGGCAGTGCCCTGCATTTGCACAGCTTAGGGACACACTCAATGCATTTGTTCCCAGGCAAGCGTTAGATCCCCATCATACAGCACCACACATCCCCTGCCTCAGCTCCAGCCCCAACAGGGCCCTGTGCATGTGAGAGGGAGAAGACCCAAGGCCCTGCTTGTCCATTTTTTACCCGTGACCCTTTTCCTGGCAGCCTTTGAGACACCAACATGGGCCCACTATGTTCTGGGTATGGGGTGAGGTATAGAAAGGAGTTAATGCAGCCAAGGCCCCCAGGGAACTCCCCAGGGGTGGGTGACTGACAGAGGTACCAGGCCATGCAGGTCTGGCCCCCAGGATTCACAGGTTGGTTGGGTTTAGGATGGGCTGGGGCCTGGAGGTCAGCCAGGCTCCTGCCTCCCACTATAGGAGCGGAAGCCTGCAGGGCCCTGGAAGTAGGTGCAGGAGATGCCCGGCGGGCCCCCCGGGCCCGAGGGGAACGTCGGAGGCACACGATCACCAACGGCGTGGACTGTAGCCTGGTGAGAGGGGCCAGGGCTCTGAGGGACTCTCAGGTTGTCTGGGAGGTTGGGGGCCAGGGAGGAATAGTTGGGCCAGGGTTTTCGGGGAGCCCTGACAGGAACATCCATCAGCTCTACACATCTTCCTGCCTGGGCTTGAATGCACTGGAGGGATGGCCAGGGCCAAGCAGAGGGAGCTCACGAGGTCCTTTAGGGTGTGCAGTGACAATGAACTTGGGCCCTTGCTCTACTTACCCCATGAGGCTCAACTCTGCAGGTCAGCCCAATGTGCCAGGTGCCTGCTTGCTGCAGACAGAACCTGGAAAGGGGGTGCTGAACCTGACCAGGGCCCCATCTGTGCTCTCCAGTGCAGAGATGAGAGGCTCCCTAGGGACTGATTGTGTGCACTCATTCATGTATTGGAGATTGCCCACTTGTGATGTTCATGTGTGTCTGTGTGTGTGTGTCTGTGTGTGTGGCTGTGTGTCTGTGTTCTGATCTGCATGTGCACGTCTTACCTCATGCTTGTCCTGCCACATCTGCATAGGTGTGTATGGGGGGGTGTGTGCTTACTGGCACGTGTGTTCCTGCACACGCATGTGTTGTAGCTGAAGCAGATGAAGGAGCTGGAGCAGGAGCAGGAGGTGCTACTGCAGGGCCTGGAAATGATGGCACGGGGCCGCGACTGGTACCGACAGCAGCTACAGCGTGTGCAGGAGCGTCAGCGCCACTTGGGCCAGAGCAGAGGCAACCCAGTGAGTGCTAACACCACCCCCAAGGATCCAGGGTGCCCTGGGGCAGACCCCTCATCAGCACCACTGCTGTGCTCCCTCTAGGTTCTGAGCAGCAACTTTGAGGGGGCAGGTGTGCCAACTGGGGGGCCCCCCTCACTGCCTACTGCTTTCCTGCTGTTTTCCCAGGACTTTGGGGCTGCAGGGAGTCCACGCCCACTGGGGCAGCTGCTGCCTAAGGTACAGGAGGTGGCCCGGTGCCTGGGAGAGCTGCTGGCTGCAGCTTGTGCCAGCAGGGTGAGTGATCCCCAACCTCCATGCTCCCTTCCTGGGCCATCCCCTCCCTTGTCCTGGACAGTGTCCAGGAGAGGTGTGCCTGACCATGCCCTCCCACAGGCTCTGCCCTCATCCTCGGGGCCCCTGTGCCCTGCCCAGGTCTCCACCTCAGCCTCAGCACCAGGCTGGCAGCAGCAGACCATCATCATGCTGAAAGAGCAGAACCGGCTTCTCACCCAGGTGAGGTGCAGGGAAGTGGGGGATGGGGGCTGGAGGCCAGGAAGGCCCTGACCGCCCACTTGCTTGCCTAGGAGGTGACCAGCAAAAGTGAGCGCATCACCCAGCTGGAGCAGGAGAAGTCTGCCCTCATCAAGCAACTGTTTGAGGCCCGTGCTTTCAGCCAGCAGGACGCTGGGCCTCTGGACTCCACATTTATCTAGCTAGACATCCATCTATGGGACATCCATCCAGCTGAACATGCATCAACAGGACATGCACGTAGCAGGATGTGCACCTCAAAGGACATGCATCAGCAGGACCTGCCTCTGACTGGACATGCATCTAGCAGGTCGGGCACCCAGCACAAGCAGACACAGCCTTCAGCCCTGTGGGCACCCCTGCGAGCCTGCTTTCTGGTTGAAGGCCATCAGCTGGCGTGAGCAGAGCCCTTGAGTGGATGCCTCCTTCCATTCTTGTGGTCTGGGCCTACCCCAGGCCAAACCTGCCAGAACACTGACTCTGTTTGGAGCCTTGGGGGCCTGCCTTGGCGGAGACTTTGTGCACTCCACAGCCTGAAGCTGCTAATGCCACTGTCATTGGATGGTGGGGGACCCCTCTTGGGGGGGCAGGGAGGGGCATGTTTACAGAGGTCCTATTCCCTTCTACCTCTGACCCTGAGGTCCTTAGACTCCAGTAAAGTACTGGTCTCACTGGGTTGCATTTCTCATCGCGACCAGCAGAGGGCAGCACGTGAGCTGGTCCTTTGTCATGTTGGCGCATGGTGGTGTCTGGGAGCTGTGGAGCATGGCAGGTGGCTGGGTGGTACAGAGGGTGGGCTGGGAGATCTGGAGGCCCAACCAGTAAGGAGCCTAGGGGCAGATCAGGTTGAGGTCCCGACAAAGGGCACTAAGACAAGGTGGCTGTGGCTCAGATGGGAACAGATGAGGGGGCTGGGAGATGGCCTCTACAGGGAGTCCCGGGGTTAGCAATCAGGGTCGGGGTCCAAGCCAAAGCTGAGCAGGAATCTGGCTGCAGCAAGGGCAGGCCTGGCCAATACCTGACATGGGTCAAGAGCTTGGCTTGCTGGCCCCCTCCCACAGACCCCATACTCAAAAAGCGCTTGGGTCCTCATCCTCCTGGCCAGGACTCCACTCCAGACTGAGTCCCACAGTAAACTGTGCCCTGGGCCCCAGGTCTTAGCCTGAGGGTGGGGGGATGGGGCTGATGGTCACAGAGTGATTCAGGCCCCTTTCCTGGGGAGGACCCTGTCCAGGAGGGATGTCAGTCTGGGCCTCCCAGCCAGGCCCCAAGGCAAGGTATGGGCACAGCACTCCCACCCCACAGGATACAAGATCTCCGGGCCTGGGACCTGCTCACATCTCCATCCTCCCACACCCAGTGTGGTCCCAGGAAGGCAGGGAGAGTTCCCCTCCCCATGTCACTCCCTGTTCACGTGCATGCCCACTGACAGCTTGGCCATGCACTGTGTGGTAGGCAGCACTGTTCACACTGGCCTGCGGGGCCTGGCGTGCAGCGCTGCCAGAGCGAGGGCCTCTGGTGCAGAGTGATGCCCAGTGGCCCCAGCTGTCTAGAACCCAAGTCCCCTGTTGCTCCTGCACTTGGCCTACAAGCCATCCCAGGTCAGGCCCAAATTAGCCCCAGGCCTCCTCCAGGGACGGAAGGGAAGCCAGTTCTGAAGGGCAGGCTGTGCCCCAGGAGCCCAAGTACCCAGGAGGACTTGCTGCGCACTGCTGAGATATCTGCTTGTCCACAGCCTGGGGCCTGCCTGCTCCCCCACCCCACCCCCTTGGATTGCTCCCTGCCCTGCCCCTGGTCCAAGCCCCCTGCTACAACCCTCACTGATGTAGCTGTTCTCCAAACAGCAACAGCCTATGACAGTTCCAGAGCTTTGACCTGACTGCACCCTCCCCTGCTCATGACAGCCCACCCCTGACAGGTCCAGCCTGGGGTGACCAGGCTACAGATGAGCCCAGGCTGTTCTACCTGGAGCCCCCTCCCCGCTTCACCTGGCTAGCTCCTGCCAGCCCTAACACCAGGTCTCACCTGCAGAGCAGAGGGGCCAGCTTTGCTCATGAGGTGTGTGCCACACCCAGGGGACTCTGCAGTCCTGACAACCTCACAGGAGGCAAGAGACACAACAGGGCCTTCGGCTGAGGGGTAAATCAAAACAAGCTGGTGACATGATGGGAAGTAGCTATTCACACAGTGAAAAAATGCTTCCTCCAAGTCACAGCTTGGGATCATGCTGCCTGTGTGGCCCCAGAGGTCTTGAAAGAGAATTTAAAGGATCCCAGTTGGCAGGGGCCAGGGGGCTGGTAGGTGCCAGTGCAGATCCTCCATGGAGCCTTGGCCCCCATGGCCCCCAGGGCAGGTGAGTGTCTGTCCTTGTCACAGGTGGGCAGCATCACTGCCTGTGCCCAGAATGAAGGGGTGCAGAGGCATGCACACAACCACAAGTGTGTGCCAAACGTCCCCTGGGGAGACTGCTCTCTCTAAGTCACTGCTGTCAAGGAGGACTCAAGGAACTTTGTTACTGTGTGTGTGTGCTGGGGATTGATTCCAGGGCCACTCTACCACTGAGCCACACCCCCCAACTCCTCTTATTTATTTGTTAAATTTTAAGACAGGGTCGGGATAAGGTGCCCAGGCTGACCTCCAACTTGTGATTTTCCTGCCTCAGCCTCCCCGTTCACTGGGATTCCAAGTGTACACCTCTTCTTACAGTCTCTTACTCTATTAAAAAAAAATCTTTTTTGTTGTAAGGAATACCAGGGCTGGGCTGTAGCTCAGTGGTGGAGTGCTTGGAAAGTATGTGAGAGGCCCTGGGACTGATCCCCAGTAGTGGGGGACAAAAACGCCAATCAAGAATGAAAAAGAATCAAATAGAACTAGAAAAAAATGTTTAAAAAGTGTCATTAGTTGGAATGGAAAGCTCAAGTGGACTAAACACCAGATAAAAAATGTCAGCCCTGCTGAAGAGTTTTAGTAGACTAAAACGTAGAGGGTTATGAGGGCTGGAGCCGTGGCTCAGCGGTTGGAGCACTTACCCGGCATGCCTGAGGATCCCAGTTCAAATCCCAGCACCACGTACACAACTAAGTGTCAGAGAAACAAAGGACAGATGGAAAAATGAATAAAATTGATTCCATTTCTCTTAAGAAAAAAAACAAGTAGAGGGTTCGAAATTAACTGGGTGTGGTGGCAGATTCCTATAATCCCAGCAACTCTGGAGGCTGAGGATTCCACATTCAAGACCAGCCTCAATAACTTAGTGAGACCCTAAGAAAAGGGGCTGGAGATGTAACTCCGTGGTTAAGAACCCCTGGATTCAACCCCTGGTACCTAAAAAAGAAAGAAAGAAATTATCTGGAACACAGCCCAAAGAGACAAGAGATGGAAAGAGGAGAGAGAGATAAGGGCCTTGGCTGGTAGAGGGTCTTTCATGGTCTGATGGGTCTACTGAGGAGACACCAGGACAGGTGAGGAGGAGCAGCAGGTGCAGAGAAACTGGCCTAGAGGTTTTGGAACTTGAAGGACCATTTCTCAGATCCGGGAACACGAACACAACTCCACTGGGAAGAACAGAGAAATGCACACTTTCTCTTGTAAGATCATAAAAGAATTCAGAGGTAAAATAAATACCCTAAGAGAGACTACCACACACCACCACAGGCCAGGACAGTGTCTTCACTAACCTCGGACTGTAACTGAGAAGCTATCTTTAAATATCAAGAGATGAGCTCATGGTGAAGCTCAGCTGGGGAGCAATTGCCTAGCATGTGCAAGGCCCTGGGTTCAATCCCAGCACCACCAAAAGAGAGGGTGGGGAGAGAGAGAAATGCAAAATGAGATCTTCAAACACAAATTTACAGTTTACAACCATAAGAAATTCCCTAAAGGGAACTGCAGGGGAAGTAGGAAGAAGACAAAACTGCAGAAGGAATCATTAAAAACGACTCTACTATCTATTGCTGCCCAAGAAATTAACTTTAAGATTTAGTGACCCAAAGTGATAATGATTTCCCTCAGTCCTGTGGGTTGGGAGCAGCTGCACCGGGTGGCTCTGACTTGGAATTCCAAGAGGTTGTAATGGAGGCTGGGAATCGAGCTTTAAGACCCTGCCCCTAATTACTGTAACAGTGTGACCTTGAAGTGGCTAAGCTGGCTCCTGTAAGCAAGATCTTTGCAAAAGCGTCCGCTAGGGTTTCACGGAAGCAGCATACAGTTTGAAATTTCCCTTGAACAGCGAATTTCTGTATTGCAAGAGCTTGAATTATACGATAGGCTTTGGCTATGCAAAGTTTGCTATTTCTGCTTTTGCTAAGACTTACGAAACCTCTGACTTGTTAAAAATGAAACAAACACACAATACACAGCTTTTGTAACTTCTCACTGAGTATAAATCTCAGAGAATTTCCAAACCTGATGCCCATACTCCCTGGATCAAGCTACCCAGCTTTGTAAAACCTGCTTCCTAAAATTCCTCGGGTGCCTGCCTCATATGTCCTGATGACATTTAGCGCCCCAGATGGGACGGAGGAGGTAAGAATAGCTTTTTGCCTCACTGGGACACTGGAGGATGGAACCTCCCCTGGGTACATCATGGGCAACTTTGCCTATGAGGGTAGGCAACTCGTCAGGTGCCCCAGAGTGAGCCCCCAAACACAACAGAACCCATGAGGTACAGGAACCAGGAATAAGGAATTGGGGCTCCGCCCCACTAAACAGATAGGGCCTGGGTCCATTAGTGGAAGCTCCCTGACTTCCCCAGAGAGGCCTACGCAGGTAGAAGAGAGGCTCCATCGACCTCAGAGGGTCCCCGAGGAATCGGAGCCAAAAAGGACCCGGGGAGTTGCCTTAGCAGTCTGTTTGGGGTCAGCGAGCAGAGGGGAAACTCTGACTCCTTCTTTGGTTTTAAAATTTTTGGAATTGGGGCAGTATATAAATTTTATTCTGACCATGTCTGTATAAATGTGTGAATGTGTGCAACACCAATGCCAAATAGAACACGGGAAACCTAATTCTTTAAAGTACATGCTAGAGATCCGGAGCGGTGGCTCCAAGGTTACAGCGCTTGCCTGGCATGTGCGAGGATGTGAGTTCAAACCCCACACCACATACACAATGAAGTGTGTCAGAGGAACGAAAGTCACACGAAAAATTAAATAAAAATTGCTTCTCTCTCTCTCTCTCTCTCTCTCTCACTGTCCTTCTTTCTTTAAAAAAAAATAAAATAAAACATTGGATATGGGACTGGAGTGGTGGCTCCGCAGTTATGGTGCTTGCCTGGCATGCGTGAGGATGTGGGTTCAAACCCCAGCACCACATACACAGTGAAGTATTGAAGCAACAAAACCCACATGAAAAACTAAATAAAATTGATTCTCTCTCACTCACTGTTCCTCTTTCTTAGGAAAAGAAAGAATCAGTTTTATTTAGTTTTTTTGTGTGACTTTCATTGTTCCAACATTTTGTTGTGTATGTGGTGCTGGAGTTTGAACTCACATCCTGGCGCATACCTGGCAAGCGCTGTAACCACTGAGCCACAACTCCAGCCCCAGAAAATTTTGTTTTTTTAAGGAGAGAGGGATAGTGAGAGAGAGAGAGAGAGAGAGAGAGAGAGAGAATTCATTTTTATTTGCTTTTTCCATCTGGCCTTCATTTCTCTGACATTTAGTCATGTAGGAGGTGCTGAGGTTCAGACTCGGGTCCTTGTGCCCGCCAAGCAAGAGCTTTAACTATAGAGCCACTGCTCCAGCCTTCATGTTAGAAATAAAGCTTATCTGGCAAAAGTTACATACTCTCTGTAACTAAAATGGCCAACCTTTTTTTTTTTTTTAAGAGAGGGAAAGAGAGAAAGAATCAGTTTTATTTATTTTTTCATCTGGCCTTTGTTTCTCTGACACTTCGTTGTGTATGTGGTGCTGGGATTTGAACCTGGGTCCCTGCACATGCCAGGCAAGCACTGTAACCACTGAGCCACCGCTCCAGCTCTTACATCATATATATAGATATTTTAAGGAGAGAGGGAGAGTGAGAGAGAGAGAGACAGGCAGAATCATTTAGTTTTTCACGTGGCTTTCGCTGCTCTGACACTTCGTTGTGAGAACCCATGTCCTCATGCATGCCAGGCAAGCACCATACCTGCTGAGCCACCACTCCAGCCCCATATCCAATATTTTATTTAATTATTTTTTAAAGAAAGTGGGACAGTGAGAGAGAAAGAGAAAGAGAGAAGCAATTTTTATTTGGTTTTTCATGTGACTTTCGTTCCTCCGACACTTTGTTGTGTACGTGGTGCTGGGGATCAAACTCGCACTCGCACCTGCCAGGCAAGTGCCGTAATGGTCGAGCCGCTGCTCCAGCCCCACATCCAATATATTTTTAAAAGCTAGTAATGGTTTGTGTCACAATTACATAGTTTTCCTCTATGTAAACTAAGTTTAACCTTTAAACTAAAACTTAGAACCCTTAACATATGATAACAATAATCACAGGTCTATATGGGTTAATAGTACTAGTAAAACTCAAAAAGATAGCTTTCAATCTTATATATTTAGGAAACAGTGTTAATGATCAGCAACAGACTTAGTCAAAGTAAACAAAGACAAGTTACATCTTTAAATGGCTGCGTGGAGGGGGCTGGAGCAGTGGCTCGGCAGTTTCAGTGCTTGCCTGGTATGCGCAAATACACAAGTTCAAACCCCAGCACCACATACACAACTAAGTGTCAGAGCAACAAAAGCCATGTGAAAAACTCAATAAAAATTGATTCTCTCTCTCTCTCTCTCTCTCTCTCACTGTTATTCTCTCTTTTTTTTTTTTAAAGAGAGAGGGAAGGGACAGTGAGAGAGACAGAGAAAGAGAGAAACAACTTTATTTAGTTTTTCACATGGCCTTAGTCGCTCCAACACTTAGTTGTGTACATGGTGCTGGGGTTTGAACCCAGGTCCTCATGCTTGCCAAGCAAGCGCCAAAACCACTGAGCCACTGCTCCAGCCCCTGTTCTTCTCTCTTAAAAAATTTTAAAAAATGGCTGTGTGGCTTTTTATGTCAGATTCAGTGTGTAAAGGAACACATATTGGTTACCTTGTCAGTAAACCCACGTAAACTCTTATTTTATATACTTTTACATAACACTGACAAGGCTCATATAAACATAGTTTGTTTTTAAAGAGAGAAGGAGAGAGAGAAAGAGATAATCAATTTTATTTACTTTTCCTCTGGTGCTGGTCTCTCCAACACCCAGTTGTGTACTGATGCTGGGGTTCGAGCTCAGGTCCTCACACATGCCCAGCAAGTGCTCTAACCACTGAGCAAGTGCTCTTGCCCCTAAACATAGTATTTAGATGTATGTATATCTAAACACTCTCTGTCACGTGGCATTCGTTGCTCCGATACTTTGCTGTGTACGTGGTGCTAGGGTTTGAACCCGGGTCCTCACACATGCCAGGCAAGCTCTCCAGCCACTGAGCCACCACTCCAGCCCTAATTTGCTTATTTTTAACTATTAATTTTAGGTTATCCATGAAAATTAAGACATCAGGCAGGTATAGTTTACAGTGTAAGTCATCCTTTTTCCATTGAAGAAAACGCCTAGAAGCAATGGAAATTGATTTTTAAACATTTTATAAAAACCAACCCTTTAATTGGCTAGCCATGATGGTGGTCCATTTTAGATTTGAATATCACTCTTACTGTTATTTTGCCATGGAGACTTACTTTTAAAGTGGATGATTTTTTTTTTTAGGTATCTGAAACAAAGAAAAACTTAGTAATATGGCCATAGGTGGATTAGCAATTTCAAAGGCACCTTGACTTTTACCAATTTAGATTAACCCTTTTTGTTAAAGTTTTATGTATGTCACATGAACTAAAAGGCATTTGGACATTCATGAGTACTCATTTGTAAGGCAACTGTGTACACACAACAGAAAACAGATTTTGTAGTTTTTTAATAGTCTCAGGTCTCCAATGGTAGGAGATAATAGTTATAGATGTTTCTATTAAATTTAACCCCTTAGAAATTAAAATAGAAGGGCTGGAGCAGTAGCTCAGCAGTCATGGCACTTGCCTGGCATTCGTGAGGACGTGGGTTCAAACCCCAGCACCACATACACAACAAAGTGTCAGAGCATTGAAAGCCACATGAAAAACTAAGTAAAATTGATTCTCTCTCTCTCACACACACATTGTTCTTCTCTCTTAAAAAAATTTTAAAATAGAGCCTAGTTTCTTTTTTCAGAATTTTTGTTTTTATTTTGAGGCAGGGTCTTGCTAAGTTTCCTAGTTTCTTAGGGCCTCACTAAGTTGCTGAGGTTTTGAACTTGTGGTCCTCCTGCCTCAGCCTCCCAAGTTGCTGGGATTATAGGGGTGCACCTAGCTTCTTTTCTTTCTTTCTTTTTTTTTGCTGGGGAGAGGGTGTATTAGAGATTGAACTCAGAGTTGCTTAACCCCTGAGCCACACTCTAAACCTGTTTTTATTTTTTATTTTGAGACAGGGTCTCACTAAGTTGCTTAGAGCCTCACTAAATTGCTGAGGCTGGCTTTGAACTTGTGATCCTTCTGCCTCAGGCTTCCATTCCACCGGGATTACACATGTGCACCACTGGGCCTGGCTCAGCCTCATTCTGAATGTCAGCTTCACTTCTTGCTCTAACAGGAAACTGCCTCTTCGGGGAGTTGTTTCCCCTTGTGGTCTTTTCTGTACTTGCATCTACTGATGAGGAAGTACCATTTAGTTTTTTCTTTTTCTTTCTCTTTCTGAGGGAGAGAGAACCAATTTTATTTCTTTTTTCCTCTGGTTTTTATTTTTCCAACACTTAGCTGTGTATGTGGTGCTGGGGTTTGAACCTGGGTCTTTGTGCATGCCAGGCAAGGGCTCCACCACTGAGCCATCGCTTCAGCCCCAAGATAATACTTTTTGATTTAAGGATTAAATCACAGCATTAAAAGGGAGATGATAGAGGCTGGTAAGGGGGCTTCAGGACCTGGCCCCTAATTATGGTAAGAATGTAACTTTATTTTTTAAGTTTTTTAGTGTATGGATTTTTATTTTATTTATTTATTTATTTTTTTGGGTGGAGTTGGGGATGGAACCCAGTGCTTTGCACATTTTAGGCAAATGCTCCACCACTGAGCTACATCTTTAACGCTTTTTTAAAGGCTGGCCTTGAACTCGTGATCCTCCCACTTCATTCAGTCTCTCAAGTCACTGGCATTACAGGCATGTGGCATCTCACCCAACTACACATGGCTTTAGAAGTATTTTTTTAAGAGACAGAGAGGGAGAAAGAGAGAGAGAAAAAGAATCGGTTTTATTTATTCATCTGGTTTTTGTTTCTCCAACATTTACTTGTGCACGTGTTGCTGGGGTTCAATCCTGGATCCTTGCACATGCCAAACAAGTGCTCCAACCCCTGAGCCAGCCCCAACAATGTGACTTTAAACTGCTAAGCTGGCCCCTGAGAGCAAGATCTTTGCAACATTATCAGAAAGGTTTTCACAGAAGCTGCACGCAGTTTGAAATTTCCTCTTGAACAGAGAGTTTCTGTATTGCAAGAGCTTGAATTTTATGATAAGCTTTGGCTGCGCAAAGGTTACTATTCTGCTTTCTTTGCTAAGACTTATGAAACCTCTGTCTGACTTGTTAAAATGAAACAAACAAGTGTTTTGTAACCTGCCACTGAGTATAAATCTCAGAGAATTTCCAAACCTGATGTCCAGGATTCGAGGCACCCATGCTCCCTGGATCAAGCTGCGCAGCTTCGTAAAACTTGCTTCCTGAAATTCCTGGGGTGCCTGCCTCATATGCCCTGATGGCGTTTGGTGCCCCAGATGGGACGGAGGAGGTAAGAACGCTTTTTGCCTCCCTTGTCTCTGCAGTCACAGTCCAGAAACTGCTGTGCTGCTGTCACCTGATGGGCCAAGAACCCACTTCCGAGACAGTGTGCACACATCTGTTTCTGGGCTCCATGGGCACCTGATTGTGCCCACCGCGTGGCAGCCACTTCCTTAGAGTAAGTGACCCAAGAGAAACGGCTGGGAAGAAGCCACCTGCTTTTCAACCTCACTGCTGGGCTGAGGATGCAGCTCACTGTGAGAGCACTTGCCTTCCGTGTGCAGAGTCCTGGGTCCATCCCCACAACCAGTTCTAACCCAGAGTCACTCCTCAACTATTCTCTGGTTAGAAGTTAGCAGACCCAGCCCTCTCTTAAGGTAGGTAGGGGAGTAGGTGCCAACCTTTTGGTGCCAAATCATCTGTGGACATATTTTTTAAATCTCTGCAAAACTGTGTAGGAAAGTGTGAGCAAGCCAGTAAGGACAGAGGTGCCAACGTGTGCTCGGGGCCGGCTGCACCATGACACCAGGGCTGGAGAACAGGGAGGAGGGGCTGGAGCACAGCACCCTAAGGAGCGCTGTTCATGGAAGCACCTGCACCGTCAGCTCCAGAGGCTAAGGCTGGGTTAAAACTGGGAGAACCAGGGCAAATAACAGCGTGTGGCCTGCACCAAATTGGGGTCAGGTGACAGAAGGGAAAGAGATTCAACTGCAGAGATGGCCACGCCTGTAACCCCAGTGGCTCAGGAGGTGGAGGCAGGAGGATCACAAGTTCAAGGCCAGCCTGTTCAACTTAATGAGACTTTGTCTCAAAATTAAAAATAAGAGGGGCTGGGCATGTGGCTCAGTGGCAGAGCTCCCCTGGGTTCAATCCCCAGTATGAAAAGAAAAAACTAAAATAAAAAATCAAGTTGTCATATATGATTATCACTTTTACATATCAATTCAGCCGCTCTGTAGTGCCCAGTCATCCAGCCAAACACCACTGTAGCTGTTGCTGTCAGTATGCTAATGATGTAACTGATATTTACCCACAGCTATTAAGTTTTGGTACCAGGAAATGAGCCCAGCAGGGCGTAACCACTGAGCCACATCCCCAGTTCTTTTTAAATTTATTTATTTTATTTTGAGACAAGGTCTCTGTAAAAAATAAGAAAAAGGAATAATGATGGATCGGGTGTAAATTCAGGCGGAGATGTTTATTGGATTTGTTGCTTTCGGGCCAATCTCACCTGCGCCACCATAATGAGGGCAGGCATGTGAAGTGACGGCCCGCAGGGGAAACGGCGCCATGCAGGGAGAATGGCAGGGAAAATGGCATGGGACCTTCGCTAGGCAGCTGGTTTTGCTGGCTAACTGGGAGGAAGTTGCTGATGAGATTGGTCCTTCAGAGATTGGCTGGTGGCTCCATCAAACCATTGGAGCTTCTCTGCCAGCATCCTGATTGGCTGTTCTTTTCCCAGCAAGCTGCCCTTTGCCCTGCCACTTAGCCAGCAGGCATGGCCTGTGTGTCTTGATCAAGGCCATGCCCCCAGCCTGCCTAACAGTCTCAAAATAAAGTTTTGAGTTGCTCAGGGCTTCCCTAAATTGCTGAGGCTGGTCTTGAACTTGCGATCCTCCTGCCTCAGCCTCCAGAGCTATTGGGATTACAGCCCCGCACCACCTCACCAGGCTGATCAACATTTAAATCAGTAGATGGAGTAAAGCAGATCTCCCATAACGTGGGTAGCCTCACCCACTTAGTTGGAGGCTTTGAGAGGGAGATTGAGATCTTCCAAGAGGAAGGAGTCTGGCCTCCAGATGGCTTTTGGGCTTGGATTTGTGACATCCAAGGCTCTGGTCCCCACCTGCTGACTTGGTCTGCTGACACAGCCTCCACATCTGTGAGCCAGGGTCTGGCTCAGTGCGTCCCTCCCCCACTGCGCTTCTGTTTCTCAGAAGGGTTCTGACTTCTGACTAATCCGTCTGCTAATTGCTCTTGTGGGCACATATCCCAGAGAAAGGCGCATGTTTTCATGCAGGGACATGTACACAATCTTCATGGCTGTTTACTTTATAGGTGGGAACCCACCCAGACAGACATCTTTCTGATGGTGATTGGTCAAACCACCCATGATAGAGCCTTGTGCGCTGGCCACACCTGTAATCCTAGTGACTCAGGAGGCTGAGGCAGGAGGAGTGCAAGTTCAAGTCCAGTCTCAGCAATTTCTGTCTTGAAACGGAAATGAAAAGAACTAGAGATGTGGCTCAGTGGTTAAGCACAGCCGGGATTAATCGCCAGTACCCAAAACACCCCCAAACAAACCCATGGTACACTACACCCTGGGACACCACTCAGCAATAAAATGGAAGGGTGACAGCTTGGGTGCACTTTGGGGAAATCACACTGAGCGATAAGAAGGCAATCTCAAAATTAAGAAATGGTGTTCGTACTGAGTGCTGTCGCCCACCATGCCTGGCTTTATCCACCCAACAGTAACAGACTCAGGGCTGATCAGCGGAGAGGCGCCCGCGAGGCTGGGAGGGGGCTGTGCAGGCTAAGCCACAGGACAGGTCGCTCAGGGCCGAGAGTGGCAGGGCAGAGAGCCATGCACCCAGAAATGGGGAGACCAGTGCACTGCAAAGGAGCCCCCCACCCTGGCCAGCTCCAGGGGTCTCTGCTGTCTGGAGTGCGTGAGAGGCTGACATGTGCGGAGGGAACACGGCACCTGCAACCTCCTGTGAGGGCACAGCCACTCAGATACATGGGGGGACAAGTGCATGTTTCCAGCACGACTTTTGGGCACCGTGGGGAAGAGTCGATGCACGACAGGCACCGTGGAAGGCATCAGCTGGGTCTCTCAACAAGGGCTGCGTGGGGCACCTGGGCACTGCGGATGCACACGCTCCACCTGGGGGAACACAGCCTTCCGGCATCGTCCAGAACATTTATTTCTGCCCACGAGTACATGCCGGGCCAAGAGGCCAGTGCCGCAAATGTCAGAAGATTGCCGTTGTCAGAAAAAGTCCAGTCCTCGGGATATTCAACACACCTCCAAGCAACACATGCATCCAAACAGGAATCGCTGATGCAGAGGACAGCCAGCCACCCAAGACATAAAAAGCAGCAGCGTCACAGGCAGCACGGAGAGGCAAGTGGTTACAGGTTCGTCAAGACTCCCGCTGGGAAATAGCACCTGAGTGAGAAGCCACAATGAACACCTGAAGAAGCTGGGAAAAGAAACAGCGGAATACGGAAACAAGAGCTTTGCTGAGCTGCAAATGCGCTCCCGCCAGATGCCCCGCAACAGGAAACAACCAAACAGAACCGCGCAAAAGAGAAGCAGAAGTCAGTGAAAAGAAAACCTCACAAAGAAAACCTCACAAATGTGGCTGAGAAAGATTAGGATGCAGATAATCATCTGGCTCTTAGGCAAGAAAACAGCAGGACACAGAGATACGGTATAGGAATAAAAAGGGGGCCAGGAGCTACTTGTGCCAGAGAAATTAAAGTTACTAAGGGGAAATTTTATTTTTTTAATGTATTTATTTATTTTTGGTACCAGGGGTTGAACCCTGAGGCACATTCCTAACCCTTCTATTTTTTATTTCAAGATAGGGTCTCACTATGTTGCTTATGGCTTCAACTAAGTTGCTGAGGCTGGCTTTGAACTTGCGATGATCCTCTTGCCTCACCTTCCCAAATAGCTGGGATTACAGACCTCCACCACTGGGCAGGCTAATGGCGTATTTTAAACAAGATTATGTGAATCCATTTGAAGTGGGTAAATTCCTAGAAAAATACAAAATTGACTCCAGAAGAGTCAATTGACCCAGAAATCTTTCTGGGTGTGATGGTGCCTACCTGTAATTCTGTTGACTTGGGAGGCTGAGGCAGGAGGATCACAGGTTCAAAGCCAGCCTCAGCAATTTAGCAAGGCTATGAGCAACTTAGTGAGACCCTGTCTCAAAATAAAAAATAAAAAAGGCTGGGGACATGGCTTGGGGGTTGAGTGCCACTGGGTTCAATCCCTGGTACAAAAAACAAAATACACTACAACAACAACAAAATAAATATTAGTTAAAGTCTCACCATAGAAAAACGCCAGGAGTGGACCATTTTGCAGGCAAGCTTCCCCACACAGTCAAGCAACAGAACCCAAATGCTATGCATGTTTCCTGAAATAAAAAAAAAAAAAAAATGTGTATTGCTGGGAATCAAAGCCAAGGCAGGTGCTGTACCTCTGAGCTGCACCCTAGCCCCAGGAAAACATCTTAGGAGGCTGGTATGAGCCCAATAACTAAGCCAAAGCAGTCCATCATAAGAAGGGAGCCCTCGATTTCTCTTCCCAGCAATGCATAAAGAGACGATTCAGGATGAGCAGCCCAGACTAATCCTGAGGAAGGCGAGATTAGTTTGATATTTTGGAATGTGCTTTCAGGAATCACCCTAATGGCTTAAAGAAGAAAAGTCACGGGCTACCTCAAGACACGCAGAAAAAGCATCCAATAAGATGCAAGGATTGGGGTAACAGTCAGTGCTATTTGGGTGTCAGACCCCAAGAGCCTGGAGGAACTGACCTGCTTGCAACTAGGCAAAAGAAACTGTCTGCAAAGGCCACACCCTATCACATTCTGGAAAAAGTGAGACTGTGGAGGCAGCCCGTGGAGCAGTGGCTGCGGGGCTTGTGGGGCCAATGGGTGGACACCGGACTTTTAGGGCCGTGAATGAGTTTTGTATGGCTCCACTAGCGGCCGTGACTCACTGTAGTCTGCGCAGACTCGTAGAAGGTGGGACACCAAGCCTGAGCCCTGCAGTCAACCTTACTAAGTTCCTGAGGCAGGCCAGGAACTTGAGATCCTCCTGCCTCTGCCTCCCAAGTCACTGGAATTACAGGTAAGTACTATTAAGACTGCCAAGAAATGTATTTTTTAAAATTTTTTGTTGAAAGACCTAAAGGAAAGGCTACATAAATGGAAAAGTGAACCATGCTTTTGGATTAAGACTCAATTGTCAATTGCACAGATTCAAAGTAATTTCAACTGGAATCCCAACCAGGTTTTTCAACGAACTTGGAAGATGGTTCTAGAATGCCTGTGGGAAAGGGGAGGGGCATAAAAGCTGCAAGGCTCTGCGAAAGATGTGGAAAAAAGGAACTTCCTTCTCAGAGGTCACACTATAGCCTGAGCAGTGGCAGGTGAGTGGCAGGTGCTGCATGCAGACTTCCAGATGGAGCCCGCACAGAGAGAAGGAGGTCAGAGTGTGAGCATGGAGCACACAATACACGTGGGACCCCAGTTCTTCCTGAGGGACAGAGGCTTGTGATCAGCAAATCATACAGTCTTTAGAGATCATGCTAGCACCTCCCAGTAGACCACTCCTGCATGGGCCCAAATGAGGTAGCCCTGGAACACAGGACTGGTGCATCAGGACTGATCAAGAATTTCCAAGACATACTACCAAAGAATTAATGTCCAGCACATATGTAAAGAGTGCCTGCAAGTCAATAAGAATGAGAGAGAGAGACATCTGTCTCCTCAGCAACAGAGGAAATGTAGACTGAAGTCTCAAAGAGGATTCATTTCACCCTCAGCAGAGACTCCAAAGTCTAAGAGATTCACAGTGCCCAGTGAGGACCAAATGTGGCACAAGCAGAGGGGCTAGGAATGCTGGTGAGTGTTATTGGGCACCGAGTGGGGACAAACACACGCTATAACCAGAAATTCTGCTCTCAGAGGCTGGAGAGGTGGCTCAGTGGTTGTGGCGCTTGCCTGGCATGCACAAGTACACAAGTTCAAACCCCAGCACCATGTACACAGCGAAGTCTTGGAGCAACGAAGGCCATGTGAAAAACTAAATGAGAATTGGTTCGCTCTCTCTCTCTCTCATTGTCCCCTCTTTCTTAAAAAGAAAAAGAAAAGAGAAATTCTGCTCTTAGGGTACTCCTGAGCAAGTATGCCAGGATGCAAATGAGCGCACACCCACCACGTGACCACACCCACCTCGGGTGCTTGACCCATCTGCTCTGATGCACCGCACACAAAGATGGCCAGCAACGAGAATGCAGATCCCACTTTCCAGGTGTGTGCAGCGAGGCTAGGCTCCTCATGGAGCAGTGTGGCTGCAGAGATGCAGGGGCCTCCGGCTCCCAGCTGCACTCAGAGGGCCAGAGATGTTTGCTGAGGCGGGTGCATCCACAGGTGGTCAGACTACACAGGCAGGAAAGCGAAGACAGACACCCGCTCAGCAGTGGGCCCCTCTGAGGCAAGGAGAGGAGCTCTGCAGGGGTCTCCTCCTCCTTGTTGAGAGGAGCTTTCTCTGCTTCCTGAGCTGCTTTCTCCCACCATGATGTTCTGCTTCACCTCAGGCCCCAAAGATGGAGTCCTTGTCAATGGATTAGAACTTCTGAAATACATGTGGACAGGAGGTGCCCTGCAAGCATTTATTGAATAAGTAAGAAAAGAGAATCCTGGGCACAGTGGCACACACCTGTAATCCCAGATACTTGGGAGGCTGAGGTCCATTTGGGCAACTTAGTGAGACCTGGCCTCAAAATAGAAAATAGAGGCTGGAGCAGTGGCTCAGCAGTTACGGCGCTTGCCTGGCATATGTGAGGACGTGGGTTCCAACCCCAGCACCACACACACAACAAAGTGTTGGAGCAGCAAATCCACGTGAAAAACTAAGTAAAAGTGATTCTCTCTCTCTCTCTCTGTCCCTCTCTCTCTTTTTAAAAAATAAATAATTATGGGGCTGGAGAGTGGCTCAATGGTAGAGCATTTGCCTGGCATATGTGAGGACCCAGGTTTGAATCCCAGTACCACATACACAAATAAGTGTTGTAAAAACAAACAAACAAAAGAACTACATGAAAAAATAAACAGAATTGATTCCTTTTCTCTCTCTTAAAAAAATAATAAAAAGGTTTGGGGATGTGGCTCAGTAGTAGAATAAACCTGGATTTAATTCCCATTCCCCCCCGCAAAAAAAAAGGGGGCTGTGAGTGAAGGAGCTTTTCCAGTTAAGAGGCCAGGGGCTGGAAGGGTGGCTCAGCAGTTACGGCGCTTGCCTGGCATGCACAAGAACCCAGGTTCAAACCCCAGCACCCATACACAACTAAGTGTCGGAGAAGCAAAGTCCAGATGAAAACATAAATAAAGTGATTCTCTCTCTCTTAAAAAAAAAAAAAAAGATGTCTCTGCCACTGGCCACTGTGACTTCTGAAGGAAAGGCTGAGGCAGGGGCAGCAAGTTCTGAGTCTAGTTGGGGGAGGGACTCTGCATCTCTGCATCCTTAGTGCTCCTCCTGGCCCAGGCCATGTGCAGTGTGTCCCTGCCCTGCTGAGGTTCCTGGTGGCCAGGGCTGCTCCCTGCCCATGGGCCCTCAAGTCTACCTTCCACAGCCCCAGCACTTGGGTGCCAGGAAGCAGTGTTCCTGCCTGAGTTCCATCTTAGAAAGAGCTAAGCTCTCTGCCTTCATCCTGGCTGTTCCCTGTCCCCACTTCTTGCCCTTCTGGGCAGGCTAGTCTGGGCGTTTGGCTAAGAGGCTATCTCCCCGAGGGAAGGGGCTGAGCCCCACCCTTGCCCAGGCCCATCCTCTCAGGCCTGGTGGGGGCTCCTGCTGCCCTGGGCTTGCCTATTCCAGGACAGTCCAGAACACCAGGAAGCCATTAGCCCTAGTAGGACTGGGGGGGTTGATGGCCAGAGAGCCCATGCCACCACTGCCCTTTCATGTGGTGGGCCTTCTCTGGGCTGCCTTTGTTCATTCCTCTCCAGGCCTCTGATGTGTGCCTCTCCCTCCTCTGGCTTTCCAGGGTGGGAAATAGGGCTTGAGGGGAATGTGGGGTGGAGAGTGCTGGCGGGAAACTGGGGCCTGGAGCCAGTGCTGGCCACACCCAGAGAGTCTGTTCTGGAGATCCTCCAGGCTGAGCTTTGAGGAGGCTGAGAGACCTCCTCCCCCGTTCCCACCCCTCCCTCTGGGGTCCTGAGCTGGAAGAAAGAGGCCTTTGCTGAGCCAGTGGCACCAGACCCTCAGCCCGGGCGGCAATCCCAGCCCAATTGTCCCTGCCCGTTCTGCTGGCCAGGCCATTGCCCAGACCCTGCCCCCATCAAAGGCCTCCCTTTAGCTCAGCTGGGCGCCTGCACACCCTGGTGGTCTTGCCAGTGTTGCAAGACCACATGGCTTCCTGCTGCTGTGTGGATGGGATTCTTTGTGCTGCAATTCCCATCCTGTAAGCATACAAAGGGGGTGACTCCTGGCCAGGGGGCCCCGTGAGCCTAGTAGGACTGGGGGGTTGATGGCCAGAGAGCCCATGCCACCACTGCTGATCTGCAGGTCTGTGTGGTGTCCAAGCATAGGAGAGGCTTTTATCATTTGGAAGGGGTGGGCATGGGTCTGGGGCCAGCAGAGCACTTGTTCACTCCAGCCAGCTTCCAGGAACCCTGTTGCTGACCAGCACCACAGGCCCAGCCTGGGGACCCTTTTTGCTACCCTCCAGGGTGAGGCCTGTGTGTAGCAGACTCTCCTCCCATTCTCTTGGGGGAAGACTTCTCCCAGGCAAAGGGGACAGCAGGGATGGCCAAGGCCCTAAGCTGAAAAGCAGTGACTGGGCCCTATCTGAGCTCAGTTTCTCTTGTTTCCAGGCTTGGTCTGACGGTGGCCATCCCTGCCCTTCTCTGCCTGAATGTCTTCAACTCTCATCTTAGTACAGAGCATAGTCCTTTATACTGCTTAGCTTGAGTGCCCAGATCAGCAAGATCAGGACCACCTTGGTCAGGTCAGTGCCCCCGGAATTGACCTGTGCAGTCAGGGCCACTGTGTAGCCCCGGCTGGGTGAAACAGAAGGCCAGGGGGTCTGGCAGGGAGGGTATCCCAGGAGCAGAACGCTGGTGCTGCAGCCCCTGCTCCACAAGCAGGAGCTGTGTCCTCCTGAGGCTCTGGCCTGGAGCCCAAGTGGCTCCTGTAGGTGGCTCTTCCTTCCGGTTCCCAGGCCAGGGCAAACGACAGTCTCTGAACCAGCCCAGCCCTTAGCCCCCTGCCAGGTGTCCTGTCTCCACGATCCACAAGACGGGGCTAGGTGCTAAGTGGATAGGAAGGAGAAGGGCAGGCAATAGTGATGGGGCCACCCAGCTGTGACCTGAGTGCGGGAGCTGCTGTGAGGATGACTCAGCCGAGTAGCGTCTTTCACCTGCGCTCGCAGCGGGGGGCATGGCCGGGCCCGTGGGCGTGGCCGTATATGGGCGTGGTCGACTTGCAACCCGCCCCCAGCGCCTACCCCTTGGCCCCCGCCACTGGCCTCCCAGCTGCCGGCTGGTCAAGGGTCTCTTCCGCGTCCATCTGCGTGCCCGCCCATGGCGGGGAAGGTGCTGATACTGCTGCCTCCGTTGGTGCTGGCCGCTGCGGGCCTCGCTGGCCTCCTGCTGCTGTGTGTCCCCACCCGCGACGTCCGGGAGCCGCCCTTCTTCAAGGTGCACGCCCGGGCACCCGGCGCACGTCCCGGGAGCACCGGGCCGGGAACCGGGCGGGGACCGGCTTGGGGTCCACGTGGACCGGCAGCGCTCGCGGACCAGCCGGCGACCACCCGCGCTGCGCTTGGGCGGGCCTGGGTGGGGTCCTGTCCCGCACTGGTCCCCGCGAGTCCTCTGGGCTGAGGTGGCGCTTCCGGGGCCACGCCGGGCTGGGGGTCGAAGTTGCGGGAACTCCCTGGCCACTGCAGAGCCTGCCAGCGAGTAGAGGGGCTGACTTCTCGCTCCTGGAAATTGCCCCCCCCCCAACTCCAGACTGCAGCCAGAAGCCCTCCCGCAGCCCAGAGCTAATCTCAGGGGCACCCTGGGCCACCTCTGCCCTGTGCCGCCACCCCGGAGGGCGCCGACAGAGGCACATCGTCTCTGGATGCAGCCTAGACCGGTAGGGATGGGAAATGGAGGCCGGGGACCTCTCCTCAGTGTCCCCGAAGTGGGAGTTGGCTGGCCCTAAAGGGGTTGTTCTGGGCTAGGCTGAATCTCTGCCCCAACGCCCACCACTAGGTCCCCTGCCTTCTCACTGGCTCCTTTAACCCTTTACTGCGTTTGTGTTGGGTGCCTGGGGTGAGGGGTATAGAGATGGAAGCCCCATGAGCCAGATGTTAGGGGTCTCTGCGGCTACACAGGATGGGGATGGGGTAGGCCCACTGACCTCCTTGGGTTCTGAGGGGTTTCCTGGAACTGGCACTGGGCTGTGCCAGGCTCTGGAGGGCAGGTGCTTACTCACAGGCTGGGTGCAGGCATCACCTGCCAGGAATGCCCATTCAGAGCCCCCGGTGCTCTGCAGAACCAACCTGTGTCTGGTGCTGGCTTTGATGCCAGGGAGCGGGGCATGGATTGGAGAACCTTTTCCCTGCCTCTGCCAGCCTTCTTACTCTGGGGCTCCTGGTCCCACATCCTCAGGTTGGGCTGAGGTCTGAGCAGATGGAGGCAGAGTAAAGGAGAAAGAAAGAGCAGCCTGAGGTGGTTCCTTCCTCTCCCTGGACCTGAGGACCTTTTGTCCCCAGGGCAAAATTCTAGATATTGCTCATGATCCTCTGTCCCTGGCATAGCCCCCGAATTGCACACCAGCAATGCTACTTCCTGGTGCATGGCAAGCAGCTTCAGATAGGCAGAGGGAAAGTGGTCACCCTTAGGGACTTCTGGTTGTCTTCCCAACCCCAGTTCTCCTTCCAGCCAAGCCCTGTCACTATGGTTGCCTTTCTTGGAGCTTCAGCATGAAGCTCACCACATGAAGCAGGGATGGAGAGCAAGGGGGGCCAGAGGGCATGGCTTTCAGTGTCCCCAGACCCTCAGGCTGACTTCCCACTCCTCCAGCATGGCATCGTCCTGGATGCTGGTTCTTCACACACGTCCATGTTTATCTACAAGTGGCCAGCAGACAAGGAGAACGGCACAGGCATTGTGGGCCAGCACAGCTCCTGTCATGTCCAAGGTAAGGTCCCCAGATCACCAGTGCTCCCAGCCTGGACGCCACTCCTGTAGGGTCCTAGGGGCCCTCTACACCTTGCAGGTTGGAGCACTCATGCTCCTTTGCTTGATGCTGGGTGGGGCTCACTCCAGGCTGGAATCCCAAAAAGAGAGGCTGGGCCCTCTGGGCCAGGGAGGCAGTGTGGACAGTTTGTGTTCCAGAAAGGAAGCTCCAGGTAGTAGGTGGAAGATTCAGGCTTGGCCTGGCTCAAGACTGGTCTCTAAGCCCCAGATGGAGTAGGAGGGGCTCTGAGGATCTAGGAGGCTAGGCTAGGTTGACAATGCCCAGTGCACCTGTGCCCACACCCATCCAGTAGGCGGCAACATCAGAGACTCTGGGTGGCACCTGGGCCCCTTTGTCTTTGAACTGGATGTCTATGGGGATTTAGGTGTGTCTAAGCTGCTTGGGAGCAGCCGGTAGTCCCTGGTCAGAAGCCCAAGACCCCATCCCCACTGGATGATGGCCCACCTGGAGAAAGTCCACAGGATCCAGGCATCCCTCTGCCTCCCTCTAGGTGGAGGCATCTCCAGCTATGCAGATAACCCTTCTGGGGCTGGCCAGAGTCTGGTTGAGTGTCTGGAGCAAGCGCTTCGGGATGTACCCAAAGAGATACATGCAGATACCCCTTTATATCTGGGAGCTACAGCAGGCATGCGCCTGCTCAAGTGAGTCACTGTCCCCTTATCTTGTTCTGGAGTCCTGGGACAGTCCCTGTACTGCATGGACCCCAAGTGCCCTTGGTACAACTCTGGGCTGGAACCTCCTTACTGGAGACCCCCAAGTGCCCCCTGCAGCAGGATCACAGCTACTTGGGGAGGAAGCCCCTCAGAGTTCTACCTGCTCCACAGCCTGACCAATCCAGAGGCCTCGGCCAGTGTGCTCACAGCAGTGACACGGACGCTGACCCAGTATCCCTTTGACTTCCGTGGTGCATGCATCCTCTCTGGCCAGGATGAGGGGGTGTTTGGCTGGGTGACTGCCAACTACCTGCTGGAGAACTTCATCAAGGTGGGCCTGGCAGATGGCCCAACAAGCCCAGGGGCACCAGTGCCTGCCCAGTGGTTGACCCAACCTCTATTCTCCACAGTACGGCTGGGTAGGCCAGTGGTTCCGGCCAAGGAAGGGGACTCTGGGAGCCATGGACCTGGGGGGTGCCTCCACACAGATCACCTTTGAGACCACCAGTCCAACTGAGGATCCAGCCAACGAAGTCCAGCTGCAGCTTTACGGCCAACACTACCGGGTCTATACCCACAGCTTCCTCTGCTATGGCCGAGACCAGGTCCTCCAGAGACTGCTGGCCAGCGCCCTCCAGGTGCCCCTTCACCCCAGCCAACCCCACCAAGTGCCCCAGAGCAGAGTCTGGAAGTGGCCAAACTGATGAGGGCTCTGAGCTAGGCCTCCTTAGCTGTGGGGACTCCACATGAGTACAGGCCCGTTGACTGGGGGTCTGGATGGAGAATGGAGGGCCAGGGATAGATCTCTGAGTGCCTTGACTGCCTTGCCATGGGATCCAATTTTTGTCCAGTAGGGAAAGGGGAACTATGATGGCTCCTGAGCACAAAAGTGACATTGCCCAAGTTGGATTTGCAGTTGACTCACCAGACTGCCTCTAGGGTGGCAACTGCAGGCAGTGTGGGTGATGTACTGATATTCTGGTCATCTCTCCCAGACCTACCACTTCCACCCCTGCTGGCCAAAGGGCTACTCCACTGAAGTCCTGCTCCAGGATGTGTACCAGTCACCATGCACTGCCACTCAGCGGCCCCAGACCTTCAACAGCAACGCCAAAGTCAACCTATCCGGGACCAGTGACCCTGCTCTCTGTCATAGCCTTGTCTCAGGGCTCTTTGACTTCTCCTCCTGCCCCTTCTCTCGATGCTCCTTCAACAGGGTCTTCCAGCCCCCTGTGGCTGGGAGCTTCATTGTGAGTCCAGGAAGACAGGTGTGGGGACATGTGCCCTAGAGCACATGGGGTGTGGCCATGGTGTGACTGGATCCCCTTGCAGGCATTCTCTGCATTCTACTACACCGTGGACTTCCTGCGGACTGAGATGGAGCTGCCTGTGGCAACTCTGCAGCAGCTGGAGGCAGCTGCCACGGCCATCTGCAAGCAGACCTGGTCTGAGGTGAGGCCTGTCCCTGCCCTTGGGGCTGTGCAGGAGGGCTTGTCCAGTCAGTGCTGTCCCTGTCCCTCAGTCATGCATTTGCCCTATAAACAGGAACCCGGGCCTCTCGGAGCATCTGTTGTGGTGGGATGACCGCATTGGGCTCAAGAGATGACTGGGGGATGGTGGGCAGCACGGGAGCTGAGTGAGCTGGGGGTCAGCAGTTTCCTTGAGGCTGGACACTACAAACAAGACCTAAAGGGCAGAGAGTGCGGGTCGTGCAAAGGCCCAGGGGCATAAAGGATCTTGGAACAGTCAGGGATGGAGAGGCATGTGGCTGGGACATGTGGGGAGAATGGCCTGCTAGGGGGTGGACTCAGGACAGACTTAGCAGGTAGAATTGGCAGGGCTTGGGGTGGGGTGGGAAGGTGAAGAGGATGGCCAGCTTTCTGGCTTCACCACTGCTGCCATGTGAGGAAAGGTGGAGGGGTCTGGCCACCCAGAGTGTGAGGTGCCTACCCGAGGCTCCAGGAGAAATGTAGCAGCCCCATCCTGTCTTGTCTGTGCCTAATATTACTCAGCAGATTAGGAGTGTAGGGAGATGGGAGCAGGAGGAAAGTTCAGGGGTCCAGCCTCAAGCCTGGAACTACTGTGCCCCTGGCTGCACACCAAGCTCCCTCCAGGCTGTCTAAGCACTGGTGGTGGCTGGGGCGTGGGGACATTGCCACCAGCAGTCACTGGGTTCATCCCCGAGGGGTGGACTCAGTCTTGCGGCGCATTTCCTGGTCATGTGGTTGCTTCTGGCCTCGCCTGGCCTGTGCGTGAGGGAGGTGCAGCGCCGGACTGGACACCTCTCCAGGGGGTCACTGACTGTGCGGTTTCCTGCCTGCATCCCAGCTGCAGGCCCGGGCGCCAAGGCAGCGAGCCCGCTTGGCCCACTACTGCGCAGGGGCCGTGTTCGTGCAGCAGCTGCTGAGCCGTGGCTACGGCTTCGATGAGCGCTCCTTCCACGGCGTGGCCTTCCAGAAGAAGGTGAGCAGGGGCCAAGGGGCAGGGCCGAGCGCGGCGGGCGGGGCCTCTCTGACGCTAACGCCCCGCCTCTTGCAGGCAGCGGACACAGCTGTCGGCTGGGCTCTGGGCTACATGCTGAACCTGACCAACATGATTCCCGCGGAGCAGCCCCGGCCGCTCAAGGGTACCAACTTCAGCTCCTGGGTGGCCCTCCTCCTGCTGTTCATCTCCATACTCCTGGTTGCGCTCGGCCTGCTGCTGCGCCAGGTGCGCTCCTCCAAGTCACAGAGCATCATCTAGGGGAGCGCTACCCCCTTAACCCCCCAGCTCAGCATCCTCTCACACTCAGTGCCTATGACCCTGAAGCAGCCCAGAACACAAAGGGGGTCTGAGTGGGGGTGAATGGGGCCCCCTTCAGCCCCTCTGGCCTCTGCACCTCCCTCTAGCCCCTGCAGCCCTCTGTAGCTGGGCTTCCTCAGTGCTTCTTGCTCCTCCACTTCCTGGGATAGCAGCCCGCAGCTTGTGACTCAGGCCAGGTCTCCAGGGAGTGAGGCCATCATTCCAATCACCAGGTCCCTAGGAGCACCCCCTCCGTGCAGTCTGGGCCTGTATTAGGGGAGGGTCAGAGGCCACAGGCTGGGAGCCAGCCCAGCTCCCACTTGTAAAAGTTTTGTAATAAAAGGTTTTTCCTAGAGCAGTGAAGAGTGTTCGTGGGGTGGGGCATATTTGTGTTGCCTGTCTTCCTTCCTTCCAGCTGGAAGGGCTCTTCCTGTTTCCTTCCTCTACGGTCCAGACTTGGGGCAGTGTGAACCTCCTGCCTTTGGAGCAGTCCCTGAGTCCCTGTGTTTTCCCTGGCTGGCAGAGCCACCACAACCCCCATCCCTGCTCCTATCAGAGGCCTGAGGGTGGTGAGGGTGAGGCACCAGGAGGGGCGAGGGAGAGGCAGTGGGCAAGGCAGCTGCCTGGAGCACAGCTGGTGTCCACAGACTAGTGGGCAGGGCAGGTCCTCAGGAGTGAGGGCAGAGATCAGGAGCAAGATGACAAGGCCCACCCCACAGAGGGATGACAGTCGCCAGGAGCAGGAAGCCAAACCCACAGGGCCACGGGACACCTTGCCCCTCCTACCTAGACCCTGGGTTCCCTGCACCCAGGAGAGGCATCCAGCAGCCCCTCCAGCCATTGCAGGTTCAGAGGCACCTGTAGCCCCAACCCCAAGCACTGTTTTCTCTGGGGTGGGAAGGCGTGTTCTCTATTTCTTCCCCGCACTCCCCCCTTCTGGGAAGTGAGCTCAGACACTATTTCTGTCTGGTCCGTGTGCTGTAGGGGAGCTGGGATCCTTGTTCTGCTCCCCGCTTTCTGTACAGGACACATACCCTTCAGCCGTTTTTCGCCAACCAGCCCCAGCTTTGGCGTGCTGAACCTGGAGAGACTGAGGAGACACCGGGTTGGGGGTCTCAACCATGCTTTCTTGACTGAACCAGAGGGAGGTTTCCAGGTGGGTTGGGTTGTCCTCTCAGGAGACAGAAGCTGAGGTGTAAGGGAGGGCATCAGAGGTGCTTGATGTAGTGGGAACCCAGGGAGCTGAATGCTGTCACATGGGAGCCTGACCACCTTGGACAGCTCCCAGCTGGCTTTCCGCAGTAGCTCCGGGTCACTTTTGCCCCCTGGTGGCCTCGCTCAGGATCCACCCTGAATGGCTTGGGGCCCTGTCTAGTTCTGTGCCTGCTTGTTTTTATCAGTCTCTGAGCGCCCCGTGTGTTTTCCGGCACACGGTGCATTCCTGTGCACCCAGTTATCCCTTGTTTATTGAGTGCGCCGGGTGTTCCAGGGCGCTCGGGCCCCAAGCCCAGGCTGGTCCTCAATTGCAGCGTGGTGGGGCGTGAGACTTTGGCAGTCCCACTGGGAAGAGGGGAGGATCTGGGAAAGTTGATCCTCAGCAAATGCCAATCCAGATTCCTGAGGGGCAACAGGACACAGAGACCCAAGGGGCTGAAGCACGCCGGGTCCCCGAGCGAGGGGGCCCGAGAGTGGAGGGGGAGGGGTCGCAGCCTGGCGCCGTCCCGCCCCCGCAGGTGGAGCGCGCAGGCGCACTTCCCGCGCGCGCCTGCTCCTCGCCGCCGCGCCTTCATCCCGGATCCTTTGCCGCAGCGTCACGGCCGCCGCCTCCCCTTTTCCTTTTCCTCTTGCTCCTCGGTCTCCTCCGCCCCCTCTCGCTCTCCAGCTCTCCGGTCGCGGCGCCCGGAGCGCGCACCGAGCCCAGCCCCGCGCGGTGCCATGCTGCCCGGGCGGCAGCGTTGAAGGATGGCGACGCCTGTCCCCCCGCCGGCCCCGCGGCACCTGCGGCTGCTGCGGCTGCTGCTCTCCGGCCTCGTCCTCGGCGCGGCCCTGAACCGTGCTGCCGCCGGCCGCCCGGGTGAGCGAGCGCGCTGGGCGCAGGCTGCCGAGGCCGGGATCTCCGGGCTGGGAGTCGGGCTGCGCGGCGCCGCCCGGGCCCGCAGGCCACGCAGGCCGAGTCCGCTGGCCGCTGAGCCGGCCCCGCCTCGCCTGAGATGGGGTAAACAGGCCGCGCCGGGAGGGCCGCCGTGGGCCCCGCAGGATGAGGCTTCTCCCCGGTCCCCGCGGGAGGACCGAAGTTCACCCACCTCTTGTCTTTGTCTGAGTCCGTGAGCCGGTCTGGGTCTGCCTCAGGGGTCTTTCCCTGCCCAGCCGCAGTCCGGCTGGGGTGCGCCGCGGGCATCCGTCCTGTGCATCTCTGGGACTCCAGAGGTGCGGGGTTGGTCGCCGAGCCGTCAGGCTCGCTGACTGGACCGCTGGCCCTCCTGCCTCTGGTGGTGTCCCACACACACCTGGCTTTGCTTCCCTGTGGTGGGGTCTGAGGGCCCCAGGCCTAGGGACTTTCTGGAAGGGACAGGCTGTTTTCTTCCCACACCCCACCTAGCCTGGAGGACACCTGCCCATCCAGTCTTTTGGACCAAGGTGTGTGGGTAGACTCTGGAGCAGAGAGCCCATTTCACAGATGGGCGCTGAGGATCCAGACAGTAAAGGCCTACAGGAACTCAGGATCCAAAGCACACCTTCTCCCAAGGGGACTGAACCAGGGGACATGTCCATAGTTCACTCAATTCTGGCTTCCCTGTGGCAAGGATACTCTCAGCTCATCTTATAGATGGGGAAACTGAGGCACAGAAGCCACTGGTATATGACACAACTGGGATGCTACCCTGAGTGACCTCATTCTCCATGTGCGGCCTCAAGAGGTCAGAGCAGGGCAGGTGACCTGAACAGGAGTTTGGCATGGCCAGGAGAGGCGCTGAGGAGGAAGCCTGAGGGTCTGAGAAGGGTTGTCCAGAGCTGTTGGAGGCCACCTGCTGAGAACCTGACCCCAGAGTGGGGCCTTCTCAGGAAGTGGGACTGCAGCTACTCTGTTGAGACCCACAAGTGGGCAGGTGCTCACTGCTGCTCATCAGCATCTGCAGCTTTGGCCCCACCTCTCTGGGAGACCTGCTGTGCTCTCACTAGGCAGTCTCCTGCCATACCCAGTTCCTAGGAAGGCCCTTTCATAGCCCAAATGTGGGCTGGAGGGCCCGCCGTTCTGCAGCTGCCCTTGCTTCTGGGACCTCCTCCCCTTCCCCAAGGTTGGAGGGGGCCTTCCTGCCCAAGACTAAACAGACAGCAACCATATTCTCCTGGGCTGGGGAGCTGAGGGCCAGGGAGGCCCTGGAGCCTAGAGCTGGCTTGTACCTTAGTGGGCACAGTCGATTCTGGGTTATCAGCACCAGGGGCAGGGACTCCCGGCTCCCTGGAGCCCAACTGGTGGGTGGAGACCAGGTGAACCTCCTGGCACAAGATTAATGTTTAACTAGCTCAAGCCCCAGGCCCAGCCCACTGATCCTGGAAGCTGCTGATTCAGCCTGCAGAGGGTAGGGGGTTCCTGGCCTGGATGCCTGGGGCCCACTTGCCACTGAGAATGCTGAACTTCTTTGCAAGGATGCTGCCAGTGTGGTGGCATGGAGTGTCAGGTTACCAAGGAAACCAGGCCAGGCCAGGCCAGCCAAGGTCTGGAGAAGGGCACATTGTCCACGTCACTCTGGGCTCTAGTGAACCTGCCTGCAGTGTGGGGTAGGGGCTGTGCTCAGAGGCAGAATCTGGTTGGATGGAGACACCCACCACACAGGGTTGATGGTCCTGCTAGGTATTCCCCAGCTCTGCTGGTTTGCTGTGATTGGGCCCATGGCCTCTGGCTTGGAGCCATTTCTCAACTTTGATGCAACAACTTTTGAATCCCATAGGGGAAGCTGAGGCAGAGTGGGCCACTGTCCTCTTCCTCCAGCATCAGGATGGGACTGATGGGCTACATATAAATAGGACACCATGATCTAGGCCCCAGTTCAGGGAAAGGAAAGTGTGACTGGGAACTAGGGGCTGGCCTGGCATCTGTGGCACTATCCAGCCCAGGCCTCCTGAGGCCCTGGGTCTGGCCAACTCTATCATGGGTCTCCTCAAACCCAGTGGCTTCTGTGTGCCCTGGTGACAAGACAATCTCCACTCGTAGGGCTGTGAGATGGTGTGATGAGCTTTTGGGGGAAGCCCTGATGTGTGAGGGAGGTGGCTGCCCATGTCTGCTGTTCTTGAGCTAGACACTAGGCATCCGTTTTGAAGCTCCCAGTCTGGATGAAGGATCCTGGCCTGCTCTGGGGCACACTGAGGCCAGAGGCCAGCCTTGAGAACTGCATAGTCTTGCCCAGGAGAGCTCAGTGCTGGCTGGACAGTGAGGGTCAGTTTCTGTATAGAGGGTGGACTCTGGAGAGTGGGTGGGGCAGGGCAGTTACCATAAGTCTTGGAGCTGTCTGTTTCCTGGTTCTGAGCAGTAGGGAGGAAGGGCCTGGCTAGAACAATGGCCTGAGCCAGGCCTGGCTGCTCAGGGGGAGGGTGGCTGGGATGTGCTGTTTCTGTGCAGGGTCCAAGCTGAATATGCTGTGACCAGCCTTGCCCTTCTGCTTCCTTCCCAGATGTGCCATCCTGTCCTGGGAGCCTGGACTGTGCTCTGAAGAGGCGAGCAAGGTGTCCCCCAGGTGCACATGCCTGTGGGCCATGCCTTCAGCCCTTCCAGGAGGACCAGCAAGGCCTCTGTGTGCTCAGGATGCGCAGGCCTCAGGGTACGTGAGAGCACAGATGCAGGCAAGGTGCCCCCTTGCCCTGGTATATTTATCTGTATCTCCAGGGAACTCCTGTGACAGTACCCACCAGGTCCCCTGTGGGGTGCTTTTTTTTTTTTTTTTTTTTTATGAGTCTTGCAGCAGTTAGGCCCTCCTAGGCAAGAGATGACCTCAGGGCCGGGGAGAGAATGACTAGGCATGGGCCCGTTAGGGGCTGTCCACTCTATGACAGATGTTCAGAAGCCCCAACCCAGTGCCCAGGTACTGAATGGCTTCAGGTCTGCTGGGTGCTGGGGCAATGTCTAGAAGGGGCTTCCTGGGAGGGGGTGGCAAAGACGGGGGCACTGAGAAGTGGCAAGCAGGACAGCTAAAGAAGGGGTACCTTCTGTCTCTGCTTTTTTTGGGTCATGTCTACCTTAGAGCTTCTGTGTGGACAGTGGCACCCACAGTGGGGGTCCAGCCACCAGCCTGCCTCCAAAGCTGCCCTCCCTTCCCCTGATGACCTGGAGAGAGGAGCCGAGATGTTTGGGCATATGCTGGACTTTCAGTACTTCTTGGGGAGTCAGTGCCCCCTCTTGGCCAGAGAGGGTGTTTGGGGATAGGACAGGGTAGGAGTTATGTCCAGACCGCTGTTCATCTCTTTGTGGACAGTGGCCAGGGTAAGAGACCCCATTCTTTTCTCCTCTTGCCTGGTCTCTGCACATTGACTGCCTCCCCTGCCCTTGCCCCTACTTTTCCTCGGAAACACTGCTGTTCAGAGGATGCTCCCTCAACTGTCACCATGGTAACCCAGGATGGTATCTGGTTCTCAGGCCCAATGGGCCCCTCCATCTCCTGAGAGGCAGCTGGCAGCTGGTGTTGGCTGAGGGACCTTTCTTCCTGATGGCCCCTCACTCTTCCCAGGAGAGGGTCGACCCCAGTCTAGACTGGAAGATGAAATTGACTTCCTAGCCCAGGAGCTAGCCCTGAAGGAGGCTGGACATTCAACATTTACTGCCCAGCCCCTGATTGAGGCCAGACAGCAGCTCCTGGACACCGGTGAGACCCCTGCCCTATTCCCCTGCCCTTGCCCACCCCCACCCCCGTTTGGATTCCAGCCTGGTCCGGCTGATCTCACCTGCCCTTTGTCTCAGCAGCTGCTCTGGGGTTCTCAGAGAGGGGTCAGGGACTCCAGCCAGGCCTCCCCTCCACTTGGGGAGCCTCTGCACCCACACCCCTCACCTCCTCGGGTTCCCCTGTGTCGTCTGGGCCGGTGCACATGTCCCCTCTGGAGCCCCGGGGCGAGCGCGGCGATGGCCTCGCCCTTGGTAGGTCTTGGCAGCGGGAGGGGAAGGTAGGGCGCCCAGAGAGGTCGCCGCTCACCGCACCCCTCCCGCAGTGCTGATGGTGGCCTTCTGTGTGGCTGGTGCGGCCGCCCTAGCCCTGGCAGCCCTCTGCTGGTGCAGGTGAGCAGGGCCACCGCGGGCGCGCAGGGTTCTGGCAGGGGGCGACCCGCGTGCCCTGGTCTCAGCTCCTCCCCTCGCAGGTTGCAGCGAGAGATCCGCCTGACCCAGAAGGCCGACTATGCAGTGGCCAAGGCTCCAGGCTCACCTGCTACGCCCCGGGTCTCGGTGAGTGGCCCCGCCCCTGGCCTCCCGCCCCGTCTCAGCCACCCCCTCCAGAGCGGGCCTGGGCCCCCACCCACCTCCAATCCCGGGCGCACCTGCCTGCAGCTAACTGCTCCCCTTGCTCCCACAGCCAGGGGATCAGAGGCTGGCGCACAGCGCTGAGATGTACCACTACCAGCATCAGAGACAGCAGATGCTGTGCCTGGAGCGGTGAGCGCCCCCTCTGGGCCCCTCTGCACCATCTGGTCCCAGCCCACAGCCCCCATCCCATCCCCTTGCCCAGCTGCCCCCACCCTGAGCCTGCTGCCTGGGACCTGCTAGCCACCCCCATCACTTCTCTACCGCTCCCACCCTGGGCAGCAGTGTATTGAGTGTCCTCCTCTAGTCTGGGCCACTGGCTCTTGGAGGGTACACAGAGAACCCAGCGATCCCACCCCAACCCAGGCACAAGGAGCCTCCCAAGGAGCTGGACTCAGTCTCCTCAGATGAGGAAAATGAAGACGGGGACTTCACGGTGTACGAGTGCCCTGGCCTGGCTCCAGTGAGTGCCTGGGGGCACAGGAAGGGTCCCTCCCCAGCAGTTGTCTCCCCACCCCAAGAGGCACCAAGCATCTCCTCCCCAGCCTGATCTAGCACTGCCTTCTACAGACCGGTGAGATGGAGGTGCGCAACCCGCTGTTTGACCACTCCTCGCTGTCTGTGCCCCCACCAGAAGCCCACTCACCACCTACACTGCAGTGACCTGGAAGCCTGCGCCCACCAGCTTGCCCACCATGCCCCTGGGGTGGAAAGGGGCAGGGCCCAGTGTTTCCTATTAAAAAGAACACTGTTCCTCCCCTCTTCCTGCTTGTGTCAGGGGGAGGCACTGGCCTCCTGGATCCCTGGCTGGGGACATTCCCTGCCTTGTGCTTGGAGACCTTGCTTCCCCCTTGCACCTCCACCATCCAGTCTGAAACCCCAAACTGGAGGGAGTGGGGAGAACCTTAGAGCCCAGGCATGGATAGGGAATTCTGGAGACAAAAGCCAATTAAAGTATGTTCCAAACCTGAGCCTTCTGGACGTATTGCAGGAGTTGGTTAATCCTCAGCCCCCACTGCACATTGGGGGCCCTGGCAGATGGACCCTGAGTGGGAGGCACCTCTGCTGGGTACTTGGGAAGACCTTTCCATGAGACTAGATGAGACAGGCACTCTCCTGGCCTCTTCACCGGGCCCTCACCCTGCTCGTACTTCTATTCTGCAGTGGGAAAGGCTAAGGGAAGGTCTGGGATCTGACTCGCTAGAAGACCATGATAAAAAGGGCAGGAAAGAGGGGGTCCACACATACCTGGATTTGGGCACCCAACACCTTGGTCCTGCCTGCTGTCCACCTGGGGCAGAAGGCGGGGAGAAAGGTGCAGGTGTTGAGTTTCTCATAGGAGGGCACACAGACCCAAGGCCCCCTGAATTTTTATGGGGGGCATTCTGACCAGAAGGACCTGAGGGACACAGTCTACAGCAAGGCAGGTAGACCAGGGAGCCAAGTGAGGGGGGGTTAAATGGCACAGGGCCCTAAATGCCTAGAGCTGGGATTTGGCCTGTTATGCCCCAATGGGGAGCAAGGAGATCCAGAGTGAGGGAGGGGACACTATTTGGTCAAAGATGCTGAAACTGGGTCTGCACCAGGCCAGGGTGTAGAGTGGCCAGAGCTGTCTGCTCCACTGAGGCTGGGGAGGGAATGGCTGCATTCAAAAGCCCCTAGGTGATTGCCAGGGGCATCCCAGAGATGAGGAAGGCAAGGACAGTTTGAGACCAGCAGGGCCCTGAAGAGTGAGTGGGGCAGACTGGTGGACATGGAATCTCCCTGCTTAGAGCTACTAGTTTGTCCTAAGCAGCTACGTTTTTGAGGGCCAGAGCCCCCCCAGACCAGGAGGCCCCCTTGACCCTCACCCCTACTTTCAGCTGTGACCTTGGGCCTTGGACTGGCCCTCAGCTGGGAGCCTAATTTCCCTCTGGGCACTGGTGTGAGGGATGGGGGCAGAGTATGTGCCAAGCGGCAAACATGGCACCTGCATGCCCCCTGTCATTTATTTGAGGCATTAGGAAAGAGGACCACAGAGAAAAAGGCCCAGAATTGGCCTGGCACCTAGCCAATCTATCACAGGTGGGGCCTTCAATCCAGGGCAGGAGATTCCAGGGTCAGTAATGGCGGGGGGCACATCATGACCCGACCCTGCTGGCTTGGCCTGGGGTCTAAGAGCAGCCACCTGCTGTGTCCCATCTTCTTGACCTTCTGGAGTCCCCAGTGTGTCCCCAGGGTCCCTGCTGCTCACTGAGGCCTTGGCAAGGACGCCCCTCCCAGTGGCTGCTGTGATGAGCTAAGGACCCAGAGGATCTGAGCAGGGGAAGGGGCAGGACCCCTTGGATACTTACCTTGCAGACTCCTGTGCAGCTCAGTGCTCTGCTCCTTGGGTCCCCATCAGTCCCAGGCCAGTTCAGACAGGCAGCTAGTCTGTCATTAGCCTCCTTTCCTCCTGTAAGCCCCAGGTTGCAGGTGGGCTATTTGGAGACTGTAAGGGGTCCGGAGGCCCAATCCTGGTGAGTGGCCTGGCCTGGCCCGGACCTGCCCAATGCCCCATTACCTTCTTCCTTGCCACCAGCAGCCTGAGAGCCCTGACTGCTCTCCTGTCCCTACAAGTGGGTACTTTTCCTGGCAGCAGGAAGAGGCCAGTCTCAACTCAGCCTTCTGGCCCCTCGCATGAGCTCTGATCCCGCCTGAGCCTTCTACATGCCTGTCCCTTGCAGGCTAGCCCCCACCACCTGCTTCTCACTAGAGGAAGCCCAGCTGATGCCTCTCTGCTTCAGTGCTTAGCAGGACCTGCCTGGTGCCTCCCTGAGCACAAATGCCAGAGGGTGACAACTCCCACCCCAGCACAGGCCCAGGGTGACACCCATTTGTTTGGAGATGCTTCCAACCCGTAGCAGGGTACTATGATCCCAAAGTCAAAACTAGGAAATAGGACCTTCCAGCATCAGCCCCTGGGAAGTGATGTCCTTTCATTGTGCTTCAGACCCATGCTCTTGCCAACCTGGGTGGGCTGCCCCCAGATTCTGAGTGCCCCAACTGCAGTCGCCTGCCAGCTATGCAGCGCAAGGAGAACATCTTGGTGCAGAACAGGAAAGGACATGCAAAACTTGGGGTGTGGTATGTGTGTCCCTGCAGAGCCAGTCCCCTGAAGATCCTGGAGCTGGCCCAGGAGTTCTACCTGGACAAGGACAAGGACATCTCCCCCACCCTGGGCTTGATGGGAAAAGAAGGGGGGAGAGGTACTGGGCCTGCTAAAATACGGCACCCCTCCTAAGCCCTCAGGTGGCCCAGAAGGGCTGCCCTCCTGCCGCCTGGACCAGCTGGCTCCTAGCACTGTCCTTGTCCTGCCCTCCGGGTATGCTGCCTTCTGGATGTGCTGCCCCTTGGGTGTGCTCCCTGGCTGGGGCCCCCTGGTCCCCTGCCAGCCTCCAAGGTCCCATCTCCCTAGGAGCTCACCTTCCCAAAGGCAAGCCCAGAGGACTCCTGCAGCCCAGCCTACCCCCTCACTGAGAGTACCTGGTCTCCTTTCTTGGCAGGAGCAGCTGGCTCTGGAGCACAGCCACCAGGGGGCCCTCGAGGCAGCAGCCTGGGTTCCGCCCTACCCAAGCCAGCCCTTGGGGCAGATGTTGGTCAGGCAGGCAGCCAAGCTCTGCCCTCAGGCAGGGACTGGGTGTTCCTCACCCTCCAGCCACCCCAGGTGCTGCTGTCTGCCAAGGACAGCAGTCTATAGGCCGGATGGCTTGCCCTCAGACTGCAGAAAGGTCCATGGGTTGAGGACTCACTCTTCTGTTGGCCTCCTGCCCTCCGGGAGGTTGACCCTGGAGTGGGCAAGAGGGCCTGGTTGGACAGAGTGTGTGATCTGGGGTTGGTACTCACCTGTGTCCCAGTGAGCGTAGGAAACCAGGCTTGGCTGGGGGTAAAGTGGCAGGTGGAGGCCCCTGGCTTTCCCTCTGACTCATGTGCTCTCTCCCTCTTGTTTTTTCCTCTTTCGTTCTTACCCATTTCTGGGCCAAATCTCAGAGCCCATTGCTCAGCTAGCAGGTTCTCACGATGGGGTCCCCACAGCTGCCAGCATGAGCTGGCATGTGTGTGGTTGGGGAGCAGCCCCACAGAACCGGGTGGAGGTGGGGGAAGCTCCTCCCAATCCACCCAGGAAGGGAGCAGACTGTGGGTGTGGGTGAGCTGGTGTCAAGGGCCCCAGGCAGTCTGGTAGCACAAACAGGAAGGACAACAGGCCGGTTGCCCAGGCTGATAGGATGGTCTCCTTCCTTCAGGCCCTTTTATCTGCTGGGCACCCCTACAGGGAGAAGAAGTTGGGGAAAAGTGAGGCCTGGAGCCAGGGTGTAACTCTCCTGGGGTGGCCCTGCTGGGGTAGATGCAAGGAGTGGGGCCAAGGACCCAGGTACTACTACGGTCATCTCCCTGAATACTGGGTGGCCGGAAAGGGCAGGGGCTAATGTGGCTGTGGGCTCTGTGATCACTCTTCAGGGAGCAAAGCACCCCTGGCCAGCTGGATGGTGTCTGAGGCGCCCACAGCTCTCCCTTCCCCCTCTGGGCATTGCACAAGCTCTCTACCGCAGCGTCGCCGCAGGGGTAGGGTTCCTCTGAGGGGCCAAACTGCCACCCTTTCCTGGGCTTGCCTCTGTCCCCACGGTGGGTTTGCTGCCAGCAGCTGGTTCCTGTCCCAACGACAGCCTTATCTCCATGAGGGTTCGTAGCTGGGGAGAGCCAGTATTCCCGGGGCCCAGGAGTGGCAGAGGAAAGGGCTGGGTGGGGTGTGGAGGTAGGCCCCAAAGATCCTTATAGGGCCGCAGACCTAGCCACAGTTCTGGCTGCTGGTCTGGGGTCTCTGGGATCTAGTCCTGGCTTGCCATGCCCTATCTGGGATCTTAGGGGTCCTGGGCAGCAGAGTGGGAGGTCTGGTTGGGGTGAAGGAAGATGATAGGCACCACTCTGGCTGAGAGCAAGGTGTGCACTGAGCTCTGGGTGACTTTTTTTCTTTTTAAAAGTGGGGTTGGAGGGAGTCAGGAGTCAATTTTTATCTGTTCTTCTGATTTTTGTATCTCTGACAGTTGTGTATGTGGTGCTGGGGTTCAAACCCAGGTCCTCAGGGATGCTAGGCAAGCGCTCTACTGTTGAGCCACTGTCACTGCTCCAACCTTCTGGGTGACTTTTTTTTTTTTTTTTTTTTTATTTAAAGAGAGAGAGCGACATGCAGAGAGAGAAAGAATCAATTTTATTCAGTTTTTCTGCTCTGACACCTAGCTGTGTATGTGGTTCTGAGGTTTGAACCCAGGTCTTTGCGTATGCCAGACAAGCGCCATAATCACTGAGCCACTGCTCCTGCCACCCCCCCGCTTTTTTTTTTTTTTAAGAGAAAGGGAGAGTGTGTGTGAGAGAGAATCAATTTTATTTATTTTTTTCATCTGGTCTTTGTTTCTCTGATACTTCGTTGTGTATGTGGTGCTGGGGTTTGAACCTGTCTCCTAATACATGCCAGGCAAGTGCTCCAACCACTGAGCCACTCTTCTAGCCCCTGGGTGACTCTTTTATTTATTTATTTATTTTAAGAGCGAGGGATAGTGTGAGAGAAAGACAGAATCAAATTTTATTTAGTTTTTCATGTGGCTTTTGTTGCTCTGACTGACACTTTGTTGTGTACATGGTGCTGGGGTTTGAACCTGCGTCCTTGCACATGACAGGCAAGCATTCCAACCCCTAAGCCACTGCTCCAGCCCCTGGGTGACTCTTAATGCACCCCAGAATCTGCAAGGCTTGCTTGCGGGGGGCAGGGAGAGGAACCTGACCTCAAGGCCCCAGGCCCTGTCCCAGGGCTCTCTGGAGCCAGACTTCTTTTTCCTGGAGCCAGAGCCAGACCCTGCCCAACAGCCTGCCGCTCAGCGTCAGGGACACAAGGACTCCTTCCCTTTCCAGCCTGGAAAGCCCCCTCACAGGGCAGCAAGGAGGAAGTACGTGACCGTAGCTCCTTGCAGCCCACCCAGGACCCTGGGCCCAGCCAACAGCCCACTTCTATGAACACACATCAATGAGCAGCCTGGTCCCTCTCAGGGCCTAGGGTCTGCTCCTCAGGGGCATGTGCTGAGGTATCTTAGGACCCCAGGATGGACACCTTCTCTGGGGAATCTGGATTCTGGGGACAAGGCAGTTCCTAGAGGTAGCAGAGGTTGGATGGGGTGGGGTGGCCCAGGCTGAGGTTTCTCCTCAGCCTCCGGGAGCTGAGCACAGTACATTGGTGACGCCAGAGGGTCTGCGAGAGCACGGCCAGCAGAGCAGGGGAAGTGGGTGATGCCACAGGGAGGGGCCACAGCCTAGGGCAGTGCACCTGCTCTCAGAGGGTGCCCTGGGCCTGCGTGGTGGGTGGTGCTGGGATGCCCATCTGGGTAGGGGCCGCTTCTGCTCAGAGTGCTCCCACGGGCACCCTTCTCTTCCCTGGGGCCAAGTAGGCTCCCTCTCTCTCCTCTAGTGCCCAGCTGGTCATTTCTGGGCCTCTCAGGAGAGCAGCAGCAGTGGGTGGGGGCCCCGGCTTGCCTCTCTTCCTGTAGCCAACCCCACTCCCAGCCAAGGAGGAGAGAGGGAGGAGGGGGTGGGGACAGTGGTTGATGCCAAAAGCCCTGGGGGCGGGGGCGGGGCAGGAGTGGGAAGGCCCCAGACTGCCCTCACCTTGGGCACATGAAAGGACAGTGCTTCCAGGCAGAACTGAGCGAGGGGCACAGTTGTGATTTTAGGGTGCCTCTGTCGGGGCAGCTGCTGTGATTTGAGAACCTCGGCTTCCTTTGGTGACCAATTCCGGAAGGCTGTGAATGACTAGTGCTGGTGAGTACCTGCCTTGGGAGCCCAAGCTGGGGAAGAGGAGTGGTGGAGAGTGGGGATCTGCAGGTGTCCCTGAGCCAGGGTGCCAGCCTCTCCTCCCTGTCCTCCTGCAGGGCGTGGTCCCACCTGGAGGCTGCGGGCCTGGGGGAGCCTGGCTGGGGGAGCCTTGCTCACCATCCTCTGGCTCCTGTGGCTGGGATCAGCCCCCGGGAGCACACCACAGCCCCAGCCTATGGTCACCATCCTCATCTGGCACTGGCCCTTCACTGCCCAGCCCCCCGAGCTGCTAGGTGACACCTGCACCCGCTATGGCATGACCCGGTGCCGCCTGAGTGCCAACCGAAGCCTGCTGGCCAGTGCAGACGCTGTGGTCTTCCACCACCGTGAGCTGGAGACCCGGAAGTCCCACCTGCCCCTGGCCCAGCGGCCACAGGGGCAGCCCTGGATCTGGGCCTCCATGGAATCGCCAAGCAATACCCATGGGCTTGCCCACCTCCGTGGCATCTTCAACTGGGTTCTGAGCTACCGGCGTGACTCCGACATCTTCGTGCCCTATGGCCGCCTGGAGCCCCGTTCGGGGCCTGCACCCCCACTGCCAGTCAAGAGTAGGATGGCTGTCTGGGTGGTCAGCAACTTTCAGAAGCGGCAGCGTCGTGCAAGGGTGTACCATCAGCTGGCACCTCACCTTCAGGTGGATGTGTTTGGCCGTGCCAATGGGCGTCCACTGTGCGCCAACTGTCTGCTGTCCACGGTGGCTCCCTACCGCTTTTACCTGTCCTTGGAGAACTCACAGCACCGAGACTACATCACTGAAAAGTTCTGGCGCAATGCGCTGGCTGCTGGGGCCGTGCCTGTGGTGCTGGGGCCCCCGCGGGCGACCTACGAGGCCTTTGTGCCTCCCCATGCCTTTGTGCACGTGGATGACTTTGGGTCTGCCCAGGAGCTGGCCGCTTTCCTCAATGGCATGAATGAGAGCCGCTATCGTGGCTTCTTTGCCTGGCGTGACAGGCTGCGCGTGCGGCTGCTGGAGGATTGGAAGGAGCGCTTCTGCACCATCTGTGCCCGCTATCCCCACCTGCCGCGTGGCCAGATCTATGAGGACCTGGAGGGCTGGTTCCAGGCCTGAGTGCACACTGGTGATGGAGGCCTGTGGGCAGAAGGGTGATGTTGAAATCAAACCATGGGCATCCGGCTCCAGGCCACTGTTGGCTAGCCCAAGGCCGGGGTCAGAGGCCAGGAAGTGGGGAGGAGGGGGAACAGGCTGGTAGGCTGTAGAGCAGGCTTTTGGGGGAGGAGGGAGGAGCAGGGAGGGAGCTTGTGGGGGTGCATATTCCTCAGGCTGATCCAGGAGGAAAGGCCGCAGGGGCTAACCTCGCACCTTGAAAACATCCTGGTAAATCAAGAGTGGAGGCAGGGCCTTTGGGGCTGAGACATCTCGTGGTTTGTGGGGACCAAGCCCAGGGCCCCCTGAACATCTCTCAAGTGTTCTAGTCCTGGAGATATAGGCACATGACCCTGCTCTCTCTGTGCTCTGGGTCTCCTATGTGCTGGTCTGTCCTGTGTCCCAGGGAAACCTTGGTGGAGGAGCTCACCAGGTCTTGCACCCATGGTTTGTGCAGGGAGGAAGGCAGGAGCAATAAAGAAATGTGAATCTACTGGCATTGCACCCCTCTCAGCCATGGCTCCTTGTTTCTTACCCCGCCCTGCCTGCTTGACCTTAGGGCCCTTTGCTAAGTGGCATCCTATCAAAGGGCCTTCCTCAACCCCCAGAAGGCAAGGTGGGTGGAAAGCAGAGAACCAAGGCCTGAAACCCAGCAGAGTGGGGAAGGTTAAAGTTGCATCTAGCGGGGGTGGGGGCGCTCCTGCATGTGACAGGCCCTGACTGGTGACGTGAAGTCGCCTTGATGGCATCCTGGACAGCTAGGGGATTGGGCCTTGAGGATGCAGCTGCTGCCAGGGGACCCCCTGGTGGCACCAAGTGTGGGCGAGGTGAGGAGGGGCTGGTGTTGAAGCTGTGGGTGGTGCTGACAGGCAAACCCCCTTCTCCCAGTGGCTCGTGGGGAAAGCCCTGACCCAGCCTTGTGGGCCAACGGTGAAGGAGCAAGTCTCCTGGGACTGGAGATTGGGTGGGGGATATTCGCCCACCCTCCTACCCAGGGTCACCTCTGCTGCAAAGGAACTGGGAGGGGCAGGGAGCTACAGCACCCGAGGTTTTTCATTCACTTTAGGGGTGCCCTCTCTATACATCCCAGACTGGACATCACACAGCCTCTCACCCTCCCAGCCCAGCTACAGGTGAAGAAACAGGCTGGTAAGGAACCATTGCAGCCATCCATGGGACTGCCCAGGTCCCTGGGGCCAACCTGCCCTCTGCTGCCCTCTGCTGGCCATGTGGAGGAATGGCTCCTGCCACCCACCCCCACCCCAACTGCCTTAAGTCCTGCCCTTGGTCCCAGTCTGGTCCTGGTTCCAGCAGGTGATAGACCACCCCTGCAGAAGTGAATGAGCCCTAGGCTCCCTTGGGTCTGGGGAGACAAACCAGTGCAGGAGGGCAGTCTGTTTCCCAAGCACCCTGTCTGTCCTGGCCAGCAGGGAGCTGTTCCTGGAGCTAGGGTCTCTTAGAATCACCGTACTGCTCAGAGAGCCACAGCTGAGCAGAGCACCTAAGTGGCCTGCCAGCCCTGTGGATAGCTGTAGTGGGCTCTTACAATAATTTAGGATGGGGCTGGAGGTGTATAGCTCAGTGGTAGAGTGCTTATATAGCACATGCAAAGCCTTAGGTTTGACCCCCAGCCCCACCAAAATAATAAATAACAATAATAATAACTTCGGATCTCTTGGCACTATGGTTTGAATATGTTTAACTTTTTCAGACAGAGCAGGACTGTGCCCCTTGACAGTTTTCAGGTCGACCTGCCCCCCTCCCCGGTCAGTTCTTCAGGTCAGCTGTCACTGCACGGTCGGCGTCCACTTCCCTATAGAATGGCTGAATGCAGGGCTGGAGCAGTGGCTCAGCAGTTGGAGCGCTTGCCTGGCACATGTGAGGACCACGTTCAAATCCTAACACCACATATACAACTAAATCTCACAGAAACAAAGGCCAGATGAAAAAAATAAAATTGATTCTCATTCTCTACTTCTTAAAAAAAAAAAAAAAGAATGGCTGGATGCAGCCTTCTCCACTCACCCCACTGACCCTCACACCTGCATGGGTAGATTCGCTGGAGCAACCATTCTTGGTGTCAGTGTGACCCCATGGAACTCATGCCTGTCCACCTACCAAGTGAAACACTGGTGGGCAGCTGAGCACAGTGGTGCCCATCCATAGTTCTTCTACTAGGGAGGCTAATGCAGGAGGAGCACTTCAACCTAGAAGTTCAAGACCTACCTGCAAAACAGAAAAAACCCATGTCAAAAAGAGAGAGAAAGGGGGGCTGGAGTGGTGGCTCAGTGGTTACAGCGCTTGCCTGGCATGGGCGAGTACGCGAGTTCAAACCCCCAGCACCCACATACACAACTAAGTGTCAGAGCAACCAAGGCCAAATGAAAAACTAAATAAAATTGATTTTCTCTCTCTCTATCTATCTTAAAAAAAAAAGAGAGAGAGAGAGAGAGAGAAATCTTGTGGGAAACTCATTTGTGGGACCCAACAATGGAGAGGGCCCACGACCTGCCTGCCTGTCCTGCCCTCCTTGACCTGTGTGGCCTTCAGGACAGTCTTCATTTCCACCTCCTTCCTAATCAGCAAAGGGTGCTCACCATCTTAAGAGCCTAATCAAGGTCACTTAGACCCCAGATGGCTCCTTTACTAGAGACACAGGAAGCCCTTTGGGGTGGGTCAGCCCACCGCAGCCCCGCTCACCAGCGGCCCCATAAAAGGGCGCCACTCAAGATGTGCTGTTGGGCGGGACGCTGGCTCTTGCGGCCTTGCGGGCAGTGCTGGCAGGTGAGGTCTCTGCCGTCCATCCTAGGTGAACCACACTTGTCCTAGGTTACAGCAACTGACCTCCCCTAACCCACAGTGCTCCTGGGACCTGCCTGGCTTCCGGGTCCAAGAGAAGAGCGAGCCGGTGACCTGGTGGGGGCCAAGGCCTCCAGCTTTCCCAGGGGCCCGTCTGCGGGAGTCTCCCGCGTCGCGGGGGGCACATGTCAGGGGCCCGTGATCCCCAGGCCCGGAAAGAGGTGGTCGGAGTCTGGATCTGGACGCGGGCTCTGGGGGGCGCGGGCCGGGGAGTGAGACTACGCCTCGCCCGCCGCGCAGGTGCACGAGGACCCCGGGCGGCGAGCGCCCCCTGGTGGAGGCAGTGAGCGCCGCGGCGCCTTTAAGCGGGGGCGGCACGGAGGCGCTGTCGCCGCGGCCGCCGGGGCGGAGCCAGCGTCGAGCCGGTCCCGGACACCGAGCGCCCCGCCCCCGCACGGGCGATGCCTAGCGGCGCGGCGGGCAGCGGGGCCCGGCGGGGCGCATAGAGGAGTGGGCCGCGACCGTGAGCGGCGCAGCGTGGCTCGGCCATGGGCTTCCTGCACCAGCTGCAGCTGCTGCTCTGGAAGAACGTGACGCTGAAGCGCCGGAGCCCGGTGAGCCCCGCGCCCGGCCACCAGCCGCAGGCCGCGCGCCCGGCTCTGCGGCGCGCTCCCCGCGCGCACGTGCGGCGCCAGCGCGCGCAACCCTACCGCAGGCGCGGGCCGAGCCCCCTACCCGCTGCCTCGCAGCCCCGCGGCCCCTGCCGGCCTCCGGTCTCCAGGAGGCTCCCGGTGCCCGCGACCGCTGACACTCGCAGCGCTCGGCTGAGTCACGGGCGGACGCCCTCCGCTGCGCTCTTGGGCCGGCTGCGCTGGGGGTGGGGATGGCGTGGGGGCGGGGGCAGGTGGCCCCTAGGACTCTGGCTCGCGGAGGCCCGGGTTCCCAGGACCCTGCGCCGGCCTCGGGCTCTCCATCCAGCTCAGAGGCTCCTGGGCCTGGGCCCAGCTCCCGGGACCCCTGCAGCGACCTGTCGGCTGCCTCCCTTCACCCGCCTCTGCCCTTGGGCGGACGCCTGAGGCCCAGGTTGGCTCCAATTAGCCGCCCTTCTCTTCCTCTCCTCCGGGCGACCCTGGCCTCTGCACAGTCTACACCCAAAATGCCCTTGTGCCAGCCTCGGTCAGCATCCCAGCAACCTTTTGTCCTTTGGTACCACTTCGCCCTGAAGTGGATCCACTCTCTGAATCCCCCAGCCCCAGGCCTTTGTGGGATGGGTCCTGCTGAGTGGAGCTGTGACCACCAGGTACCTCAGCACTGCCCAGGGCAGCCAAGACAAGAGCTGTCAGGGCAGGATTCCTAGGTGGGGAGCAGGGCTCCGGCATAGATGTCCTCCTGGCCTTCTGCTGCCCCTCCCTGCTCAGGCTCTGGAAAAAGCAGGGGCTGGACACCTTACAGCTTGGGATTTTCCAGCTTAGAGCCAGAGTGGTGGGGATCTGAGGAGGGGGCATCCTTTTTCCCAGCCTGGGCACCAGGATCCCTTGGGTGGCACCAGCTCCTGCCTATGTTCTTCCTTTAGAGAGGTTCAAAGTACACAACAGGAAACCCAGGACTGTGGACATAATGGGGTGACTGTCATCTTTACAGCCTACAGGAGTCCCCTGGGCACCTGGCCCTGGCTGGGAGCCAGCATTGGCTACACTCACTGCCCAGAGTGCCTGAGGCTGGCGGCGTGGGGTCTTGAGGATTAGGTCACAGCTCTAACTGTTAGGTCCCTGGGGACAGCAGGGTGGGGCTAGGGGGAAGAAGGGGTGGGAATGTGGGCTTGTATTAGTATTAGCCCCAGGTGCTTGTCAGGAAGGCCTCCCAGGGCTTGAGAGTACAGAGTGAAATGTGGCTCCTGCATCCACTGGGGACCCCAAAGCTCAGGGAAGGGAGCAGGTGAGAGGTGCCCTCTGTTCTACCCCTAGGAGTGGCCCCTGCCTGCTTTTCAGGTCTCCCACCCTATAGCACTCCTAGAGCCCCGTAGGCCAGACCCCAGCCTGTGGCTATGGCAAATGGGAATTTCTTTCTCCAGGAGGGCTCAGTTGTTGCTGGGCTTACAACGTGGGGCTGGGGCTAGCTGGACACCAGGCACAGCTCCTTCGGACCACCACTTTCCCAGAAGGGTCTTGGGCATTGGAGCTGGACTCCTGGACAGGCTTAGGCTTTATCCGCCTGCTGTGTGCCATGCTAGGGACTGGGGTACCCATGTGGAAGGCTCAGGGTTGGAGGGCAAGAATCCAGGACCTTTTCCCTGCATGCTTCCTTCTTCCAGGTGATCTGCCTCAATTTCTCTGACAGGGTGGCCTGTCCCTTCTTAGTTAGCTGGATGTGGGTCCACCCTGGTGCCCCAGGCTCCCCTTGGTAGGGGGCGGGGAGATCATCATCACTGAATAGCTGGGGCTGAAGGCTGCAGCATCACCCTTGGTTCCCACCTGTCCTTGCCCTTCTCCCAGCAGTCATGGGACTATGGGCTGGGGGTTAGGATAGGACCCAGGGCGGGCATTGGCCCCTGGGACAGTGTTTATAGTGGGACTGGACTCCAGGGACAGAGATTTCACCACCTGTAGGAGCCCAGGTGGGGCATCCAGGTGGTGCTGGACCTGTGCTGCCTGCCTGTAACCAGATGCCCCTGTGACTGTCCACCCACCAACCAGGACTCTGCTCCTCCTGGCAGCTCGTGTGCAGCTGTTGCTATAGCAACGGGGGGAGGCAGCCTTGGCCTGCTGCTGTAGTTACAGCAGCTGTAGTGCCCAGTGGCTAAACAGGTGTGGCTGGGGGTGGCACCTGGGCTGTGACCCCTGCCTCCAGCCACCCTTGCTCTGGGGTGCCCACAGTGTCTCCTTGACTGTCCTGGACTCCATCCTGGCTCGGGGAGGGGACGGAGGCTGGTACAGGCTGGGTTGGGTGTGGGGTGTGGTGTGTGGACACATGGCATGGTGTTCTGGATCACAGAGCACTATTGTCCGAGAACAGTAGACACTGCCCGGGACGCAGGCTTGGGGCTAGCCGCCCAGCACTGCTGGGGACCCTGAAAGTCTGTTTTGGTGTGGGGGGTGAAGACAAAGGAAACTGGTGCCTCTGAGATCCACAGGGCAGGCCCAAGGCCCTCTGTCCTATGGGTGTCAGAGAGCACTGACCCTCCTCTCCTCCCTGAGCTGGCAACCTGAGAAGGAAACCTGGGCCCTGGGGATCTCAAGCATGTCTCTCCCACTTGGAGCAGGTCCCTTAGGGCTTACCTGGCACCCAGCTTCAGGTAGCAGGAATCATCAGAAAGAGGCCAAAGTAAAAAGAGGTGACTTTGTCTTGGAGTTGGGGGCTGTCAGCCTTTCAGGAGGCTCAGGGCTCTGGCCTTAGTTGGGGCCTCCCTTGCACCTGGTCTTATTTTCCCAGGCTCTTATGTGTGTGGGGGTATGTGTATGCTGTGGCCATGGGGAGGAGGGTGACCCTGGGAATGCGTGGGAGCTGCAGGAAGGGAGGGACCGCATGTGGCTAAGACAGCCTCCAGGACTCTGCCCAGGCAGCCCAGCAGGTGGGGAGGGGATGAGCATGGTCAGAGTGGACCACTAGTTGACTGATCTGTCCTTGCTGGCCCTGAGGCTCCTCAGAGGGTAGGTGGTCCCCGGCGTAGCAGGCAAAACTTAGAACAGGGGACAGGACACCTGATTTAGGGACACCAGGTAACACTTAACTCCTAGTGCCCTGGAAGGGGCTGTGACCTTGGCTGGGTAGGGCTGGCCTGTAGTTAGGTCAGGGACGGGTTGAGCCCACGAGGTCCCTTGTGTCCAGCCAGGGCAGGAGGTGATGGAGAGGCCAGGCTGCCCACAGTTGGCATCACATAGTCCCTCCTTTCCAGTGGGTCCTGGCCTTTGAGATATTCATCCCGCTTGTCCTCTTCTTCATCCTGCTGGGGCTACGGCAGAAGAAGCCCACCATCTCAGTGAAGGAAGGTGAGGCGGTGGCCTGGCCCATGGCACAGCAGTGGACTGGGAGGGTCAGGCGGCCCTCGCTGTGTCACGCATGCGTGCGCGTGCTCTGATGCATGTGCCCCACTCCATGGCTCCCCAGGCGTGGTCCCAGCCATGTCCCGTTGCTGTGCTGTGGAGGTGTGACTGGCTGAGTAGCCACCAGTGTGATAGCCCTGTGCCTGGTGGACTGGGCACTCACTATCTCCTCTGTTCTGTTTTGACCCACCCTGTCCCGCCCCTGCATGGTCTCTTGTCCTCCACACCGGCCGCGTGCAGTCTGTAAGTGACGGCCCAGGCGGCAGCCGTGGGGGGCCCTGGGGGGCCCCCTGGTGCAGCTTGAGCACCCTTCCTGCTTGTATTAACAGCACCCCACCACCCCCAGCCAACTGGGTCCTGCGGAGCTGCCCTGGTCAGGACAGCTAGCTCACAAGGGCAGTAATGGGGGTGGTAGTGGGCAGTGAAAGGCCAGGCCACCTGGGCCAGGCCATTGGGGTGTTTCCTCATCAGGGTGTCTGTGGTGTCACTTAGCCATGCCTTCAGGGGTGGGCTAACCTGGGCTGCATCTGGGTTAACCTGAGTCTGAGTTAGCTTGGCTGCTTTCCTTTCAAACTCCCATGGGCTCCTGCACTCACCCTGCTAACCAGCCGGCCTGAGAGGTCAGAGGTCACTGCCCAGTGGGGCCTGAGTGCTCCCCTGGGCTCTGTGGGCAGTGCCACACCTGAGTTTTCTGGAGGGGGGTTACCAGGGCACTGTGGCTGCGCAGGCTGAGGAGTGAGACTGGCAGTTATTTGGGAAGGGTGGCAGGTAGCCCTTTGACCTCTGATCTGCTAGAGTCATTTGCATCAGAACTCTTGGCCTTAGAACAGCCAGGGGCCAGGTGCTCTGTCACACCACCTTAGCCTTTTACCTGAAGCCACTTACCCTCCCTGGCTTTCTCTGAACTTCCCTCTCGGCATGGCCCCCTTCTTGACTCCTCTCCCTGTTCCCTCCAGCCTTCTACACAGCAGCACCCTTGACCTCCGCAGGCATCCTGCCTGTCATGCAGTCGCTGTGCCCCGATGGCCAGAGGGATGAGTTTGGCTTCCTGCAGTATGCCAACTCCACGTGAGTACCTGCACCCCTTGGGAGCTGGCCACCCTGCCTCCACCCATCCCAGTGGGTGACATCCATGGTGGTGCAGGGTCACCCAGCTACTGGAGCGCCTCAACCGCGTGGTGGAGGAGAGCAACCTGTTCGATCCAGCACGACCCAGCCTGGGCTCGGAGCTCGAGGCCCTGCGCCAGGACCTGGAGGCCCTAAGCTCAGGCCCAGGCACCTGGGAGAGTCACTTGGACAGACCTACAGGTGCGCCCTGTGGGAGGCAGACTGGGGGGAGGGCCTCACAGCCTGCTTTGTCACTCCAGGCAGTGGCCCATCTCTGCCCCTGGGTCCCTGGATCCGCACTGTGTTGTTATACACATGTGCTTGGGCGGGCTGGGCCAAACTGCCTGCTGCTGTCGCTGAGCTTTGGTGCTTGGCCCAGGGTAATGTTGGCCCTTCAGCTTCATCTTCCTGCCTGTCCAGTGTCCTCCTTCTCTCTGGACTCGGTGGCCAGGGACCCGCAGGAGCTCTGGCGTTTCCTGATGCAGAACCTCTCACTGCCTAACAGCACGGCCCAGGCCCTCCTGGCTGCCCGTGTGGACCCGCCCAAGGTGAGGTGGGGCACGCATCAGCAATGGGTGCAGCTGCCCCTGGGGGCAGCACAGGCCTGGATGTGCCCCTCTGTCTACCTGATACCCCTGGTTGCAGTGGTGGGGGAAGGGAAACAGGGCAACCTGGCCATCTTCAAGGCTCTGGAGCCCCTGCCTGAGCACCCTTCCACCACCCACAGGTCTATCGCCTGCTCTTTGGCCCTTTGCCTACCCTGCATGGGGAGTCAGCCTTCCCCAGGGGTCAGGAGCCATGGAGACACCTGGGTAGCAATCCCCTATTGCGGATGGAGGTAAGGGGCCAGTCCCTGGGATGGGAAGTATGAACCTACCTCTGGCGGGGGGCTCCTGCCCAGTTGGTGAGGAAAGGGCCCTCCTTGGTCACATGGAACTCCTTCTGGGAGTTTGTGGCTAGCACGGAAAGGGGGAGCACGCCAATGGTGGGTGACATTAGTGTCCTCTTATACTGTGGAACCAGGAGCCCTGGAGCTGGCATGGTGGTGAGGCCATCTTGCCTAGCCCTTTGATCTCTCGGTTAAGGTGGAGTTCCTGTGTGGCCCCAGCTATCCCCTGTGCCTTGGTCCCTAGGAGTTGCTACTTGCCCCTGCCCTCCTGGAGCAGCTCACATGTGCTCCAGGCTCTGGGGAGCTGGGCCGGATCCTCACCATGCCTGAGGGGCAGCAGACAGCCCTGCAGGGCTACCAGGAAACTGTCTGCAATGGGCAGGCTTCAGTTCGTGCCCAGCGATTTAGCTGGTTGGCTGCTGAGCTCCGGAACCAGCTGGACATGGCCAAGATCTCACAACAGGTAAGGCCCTGCCTGCTAGCTGACTGGACAGGAGGAGATGCTGGGTCTCCCAGGAGTCCTGGGTACGTTCCTATTGCCAGGCAGTGCATAGGTGGTGCCTGTGGTTGGGCCTCCAGTGCCCCCCAACCACGACTCACACCCCCTGAGCATCTCCCACCAGTCTCTTATCGCTAACCTGAGGCCAACCTTATCCCGGCCTTCAGACCTTCCTTTCCCAGTTGTGTTCTCTGCTGGTGTCCTCCTGGTTCCATCCTGCCATCACCCCCCCACTTGCAGTCACCCCACCTCACCCACACTTTCCCCCCAGCCTGGACTGCCTCACATACATGCCCTGTCTTCCCCCAGCTGGGCCTGGATGCTCCCAACAACTCAGGCTCCCAGCAGCAGGCGCAACCACCACGGAGGCTGCAGGCACTCTTAGGGGACCTGCTGGATGCTCAGAAGGTTCTGCAGGATGTGGACGTCCTGTCAGCACTGGCCCTGCTGCTGCCCCAGGGCGCCTGCACTGGCCGGACCCCAGTGCCCTCAGCTAGCGGCCCGGGTGCTACAGCCAATGGCACTGGGGTGGGGGCAGGTGCGGGCTCCAACTCCACAGCAGAGGAAGGCCCCCCTCCAGCTGCAGCCCCGGCCTCTTCTGACACGCTGCAGGGCCAGTGCTCCGCCTTCGTGCAGCTCTGGGCAGGTCTGCAGCCCATCCTGTGTGGGAATAACCGGTAGGTCAGCAGAGAGTCAGCAAGGACACGCATGGGACAGCACTTGACCCTATGACCTGGCCCTGACACATGCCCCTCCCTCTTTTGGTGCCCTGCCCCAAGTCTAAACCCCAACCCAATGTCCCTCCTGTCCCACTGCCTAAGCCTCCTGCTCCGACTACGATGCCCCAGCCCTGCCCCTGATGCCTCGCCCCCCTACCTGTGCCAGCACTATTGAGCCAGAGGCACTTCGGAGGGGCAACATGAGCTCCCTGGGCTTCACAAGCAAGGAGCAGCGGAACCTGGGTCTTCTCGTGCATCTCATGACCAGCAACCCAAAAATCCTGTATGCACCTGCTGGCTCCGAGGCTGACCGGGTCATCCTCAAGGTGTGTGGGTCTACGTGCTTGTGTGTCAGCTGTACATTTCATGGGTGGGAGCCCAAGGCTGGGTGGAGGGCTTTGCAGGCCTGGGACTTGTCAGAGACGGGTCAGTAGAATGGTCATGGTAGGGTGGGCTCACCCAGGATGTGGTGCCCTGTCCCTGAAGCACTGACATGGCTCTATAGGGGAGGGGTTCAAGCAAAGGTATTTTTGGCTGCTGAGATGCCCTGGAAGGGCTAGTCTGACCAGGGGCTTCTGCTGGTTGGGCACAACCATAGCAGGGCAGTGGTGGTGGATGAGAGTTGTGTCTGGACACTCCCAGAGCAGCATCCAGTAGGTGGTGGTGTGGGAGGAGATCCTGTCTGCAATAGCAGAGACCAGGGCTGGAAATTGACCTGACAGGGCCTGGGCACAGGGGGACCCTAGGACAGAAGGGTTGGGAGCCTCCAGGCAGGAATGCTCCCAGAGTAGGGTTAGTTGTTGGGGAAGGCCAGTGGCTTGGGGAGGTGGGGTAGCAGAGGACCCCTATGCTGGATGGGGTCCTTCCTGGAGCCCCATGCCCTCACTGTATGCAGGCCAACGAGACTTTCGCCTTTGTGGGCAACGTGACTCACTACGCCCAGGTGTGGCTCAACATCTCTGCAGAGATCCGCAGCTTCCTGGAGCGGGGCAGCCTGCAGCAGCATCTGCACTGGCTGCGGCAGGTCCATGAGTGCCGGGCGGCGGTGGGGGAGGTGGCCCAGTTGTGGGGTGGGGGAGCCTCTTTCTTCCTGGGCTCATGGGTTTGGGCTGTCCTCCGAGCTGGCCTTCCACACCTCAGTACGTGGAAGAGCTGCGGCAGCACCCGGAAGCAATGAACTTGTCGCTGGAGGAGCTGCCACCGGCCCTGCGCCAGGACAACTTCTCGCTGCCTAATGCCACAGCACTCCTGCAGCAGCTGGACACAATTGACAATGCGGCTTGCGGCTGGATCCAGTTCATGTCCAAGGTGGGGAGGCCCAGCTGCGCCCGCCCACTACCCACGCCCGGGGCGGGCTCCAACGATGCCCCTCCCCGCAGGTGAGCGTGGACATCTTCAAGGGCTTTCCCGACGAGGAGAGCATAGTCAACTACACACTCAACCAGGCTTACCAGGACAACGTCACGGTGTTCGCCAGTGAGCTACCAGCCCCGGGAGTTCCCAGCCCTGCACCTTCT
>PVKS010009516.1:0-63747 GCA_004027875.1 Aplodontia rufa | reverse complement strand
CTGAACCAGTTTGCAGTCCCACCAGCAGTGTAATAGTGTTCCTCTTTTCCCACAGCCCCTCCAGCATCTGTCATTGTTTGTATTCTTCATTTTTGCCACTCTAACAGGAGTGAGGTGGTATCTCATTGAAGTTTTGATTTGCATTTCCCTTATAGCTAATGATGTAGAGCATTTTCTCATATATTTATGGGCTTTCTGGACTTTCACTGAAGATACACATCTCTTGATCTGAATTTTTGCTCTTTTCATTAACACATGATTGATAAATTATTTTAGCAAATATTTGCCTGAGAAGGGTCACAAATCTAAAGCCTTGTATCATGACAGACTGATGGACTGATGGACTTCTCACCACAGCCAGTTCTGATGGAGAGGAAACATGGACAATGACACGATGCCTCATCTCCATTCTAACATTAGACACACCAAGTGTGTGAACCAAGTGTGTAACCCTGCAGACGACACACTAGGATAAGGCAATAGGAGTCCAGGATTGTGTAGGATGATTGTTGGTGAACAATTTGCAATATAAAGAGAAGACCCACAGAGCTCATTTGGCTGTCTGTTTTGCATTTCCAGCAGAAGAACTAAGCAGACAAAAAAAAAGTTTATTGAACTAATCTTTTCTTATCAGTGTTTTCTGTCTCATTTTTGATCACCTATAATGTTTTGTTACATTGAAAAATTTTCTTTGGGAAAATATAATTGGTAAAATCTGACTTATTCAAATAGGTAAATAACATGACAAAGGGCATTTTCATTGGGTAAATAATATAAATTTACTAGGCATTTAGGGCTTTAAAAATGATGTCTAAATATAGCATGGCAATTTAGGAGACATTTAGAAATGTTTCTAGGAGATGAGTTTTAAGATGATACACCTGAGAATTTTTCACATATACTGAAATCAGCTTGCTGATTTGATTTCCTTGTTTAAAAAGTGAAACCAGAGGATAATCACTCTCAGGGATTTGGTAAGGAATGTGATTTCCATTGCATCTATAGTCATATATTTAAAGAACACTTTGAAATTCTATAGATAGATTTTGGAAGGCAGATTTAAGTTTTATTTTTTTTTTGGAAAAGTATGCAGAGCACGCTTAGGGTGTACAGTCTTAATGATATCATAAGGCTAATTTGATCATATTGTTCTTTACATTTAATGGACTGATTTTTGGATGTTTTTTTCTTGTCCTTCATAACAGTTCTAATTTGTAGGAAAAATGCTTCTTTCAGGACATGTATGATTTCACCTTCTTTCCCTTTGGAAGATAGAATTGTCTTTTATCTCATATCGTGTCCAGTCCTCCCAACCCCATTCTTTCCTTGTGCGGATGTTGGCCTTATGTTAGTTTCTCCATTGATACTTTCCAACAATTACATGAGTTGATTAGATGGCTTTTCTTAGGCATCCCACTTAGCTTTGATTTAGGAATAAAGCTGTAATAATTTTCTGATTCCTCCCATACGTACACTGGAGTATAGATACCATCCTTTCAGAACCATAATGTGGTTTAAACCAATTTCTCCATGACTTTACCCAACATTAACTGCTTAATACCCTGTAATTTGGCTTGTGCATGTCCACTTTAGAGAAGTTGTATTATAGAACCTATTCTGGTCTCCTGTTTACTAAACCAAATCATCTTCTCTCAGCCCTCTTGCTTTTGGACCTTTCTGCTGAGTATATTCACTGTTGATCACATAACCCTCTTGAAATATTCTTGTTCATTGATTTTTATGACATTATACTAACTTGGTTCTTCAATCTTTATTATTTTCTAAGATAATAATTATTTTATTATTATAATAGAACACTTAATAAAATTAATATGTATCAATTTCATATATCTACTAAGAAGAAAGATGAAAATTGCCCTAAATCCTTACTCAAAAATAGCCTCTATACTTAAATGAACATTATATTACAGACAGTTCAAGTGAGTGATAGGTACAGAGGCAGAAACCGCTTAATTAAAATGGGTTCATGCTTTGACTCTAAGATGGCCCCAGCTATTACCACCTCCTGCTGTTCACAAATTCATCCCACCAGTGAAGCCTTCCCACCAATGAAGCCATCCCACCAGTGAAGCTGTCCCACCTAGGATTTTTCTTTCTGGGAATGTTTAAACTGACACTTCCAATACCTCTGCCACATGCAGTGTCATTCAGTTATCATTCTATTCTTGAGTGAGCTTTGGAGGATGTATTTTTTTGAGAAATCCATTCATTTCATCTAAATTATTTATTGACAAAGTTGTCAAAACGTTCCTTCACACTTTTTAAAATTTTTGTAGAAACTTTGGTAATGTCACCTCCCTCCATTCATATTTATAAATTGTCTTTTTTACTGATTAGTTCTGTAGAAGTTTGTTGATTTCCCAAAAAAAACAGATTTTGATTTCATTGATTTTTCTGTTTTTATTTCCCATATTATTGATTTTCACTTTGATCTTTATTGCTTTTTCTTTTGTTCTGTTTACTTGGATTTATTCTTTTTCTAGTCTTTGTTTTAAATGTGGAAACTGGGGTCAATATTTTGTAGAACTTTATACTTTCCTAATATGCATATTTAGTCATATATGTTTCTATGTTAGTACTACTTTAGCTGAATCCCAGAATATTTTAGAAAAAATGTATTTAATGAATTTGTTTATTTTAATTCTTAATCCCACTAAGTTTTAATACCTGGTGTCATTTTTATTTAGTTCAAAGAACTTTTTCTAATTTCTCTTGATTTCTTCTTTGATCCTTGATGAATTTAAAGTGTTAGTTTCCAATATTTTGCCTCTATAATATGGTAGCTATGCCACAATACACTGTTATTATTTTTGCTCTCAGCAATCAGTTATTTTTTATTTCCATTTTTTAGTAACAGGAATTGAACCCAGGGGCATTTAACCACTGAGTCATACCTCCATCTCTTTTTTAATTTTTTATTTTCAGACTGGGTCTTGATAAGTTGGTTAGGCCTCACTTAGTTGCTGAGGCTGGCTTTGCACTTGAGATCCTCTTGTCTCAGATCCTAAGTCACTGGGATTAGAGGCATGTGCTACCATGCCTGGCCAATTGTTTTGTAAATTGATTTAAACCTTTGGGAATTTTCCACGTCTAGTTTTATTATTACTTCCTATATTTTTGTTGTTGCTTTCTAATTTATTGCTATTCTTATCAGAGAACATACATAATTTTAAATGTATAAAATCTTATTTCCTCCTACTAGTCCAACTACTTATTCTTCTGAGTGCAAGTGAATAGAATTTATATTTAGCTATTGTTAATTGGAGTGTCCTATAATATCAATTAGATTTAGTTGTTGGGTGTGTTTATATGTTTATCTTTATCAATTTTGTGTCAATTTAACTTATTAATTACTAAGATATGAGTAATTAAACCTTAAACTTTGTGGTTTTATGAATTTCTCCTTGTTCTATGAAATTTTGCCTACTGTATTTTGAAGACACATTGTTGGGTACGTAAGTGTTAAGGAATGTTATGTCCTCTTGATGATGTCATACTCAGCATGAAATGACTGCTTATCTCTGGTAACATTCTCTGAATAGAGTTTACTTTGTGTGTTATTAATATTAACTTTCCACTATTACTTTAGTTAGTGCAAGCATGGTATATATTTTCTGTCCTTTTTCTTTTAACCTATTTGCCTTTGTATTTTACTTTATTTATTTATTTTTGGTACCATGGTTTAAACGCAGGAGTGCTCTACCACTGACTCACATCCCAAGCCCTTTTTATTTTGAGACAAGATCTCTTTAAATTGCTTACAGCCTCAGTAAGTTGCTGAGGATGGCCTAGAACTTGCAATCCTCCTGCCTCAGCCTAACAAATTGCTGGAATTATAGGCATGCACTGCCAGTCCTAGCATCTTTGTATTTTGAATAGTTTTCTTGTAGACAACATACGGTTGATTCTTGCTTTTCACCCTGTAAGATAGTCTGACTTTCAATAGGGTGCATTTATATTATTTATATTTAATATTTCTCTCCCTCCCCCTTATTCTCCTTCCTCTATCCTACTGATCATCCTTTTGTTCCTGTATTTTTGATGGGTGATTGCTACATATACACAAAGGTGGAATTCACTGTGGCATATTTGTATGTGCATAGTGTGATTTTGTCAATTTCATTCTTCATTTTCTCCCCTTTCCCATCCTTCCTCCTACCCTTTTGCTATCCTTCTTCCACTGATTGTCTCTATATCTTTATGATACCTGATAATCCTCTTTATTTTGCTCTAGCTTCCACATATGAGAGAAAACATTTGACCCTTGATTTTTCTGAGTCTGGCCCATTTTTTCACTTAGCATGATGTTCTCCATTTCCAACCATTTACTGGCAAAAACCATTATTTCATTCATCTTTGTGGTTGAGAAAAACTCATTGTGTGTATATAACACATTGTCTTAATCCATTCATCAATTATTGGGCATCAGGGCTGATTCCATAATTTGGCTATTGTGAATTATGTTCCTAAAAACATTTATGTGACTGTGTCACTATAGTTTTCTGATTTCAGTTCTTTTAGAAAAATACCAAAAGTGGAATAGCTAGATCATAATGGTGTTTCTCGTCCTATTTTATTGAGAAATCTCCATACTGCTTTCCAGAGACGTTGTACTAATTTGTGGTTCCACCAATATTGTGTGAATGCACCTTTCCCCCCACATCCTTGCCAAATTTATTATTATCTGTATTCTTGAAAATTGCCATTCTGATTGGAGTGAGATGAAATGTTAGTGTAGTTTTGATTTGCATTTTCCTGAGTGCTAGGTATGTTCAACATTTTTTTCATTTATTTGTTGGCCACTGTGTTTCTTCTTTTGAGAACTATTTAGTTCTTTTGCTTAGTTATGAATTGTTTGTTTGTTTTTCCCTGTTTTTAATATATGAGTAGATGTCCAAGAGTGGGACCTGAGGTACCCCTCTGGTTGTTACTTTTTGGGGTATGATTATTTTTTAGGGTTTTTTCTCTTCCCTGATTTATGTGTTGATGTACTGTTGAGACTTGCCTGGGGGCTAGATTGTGTGTGGGAGTGTGGGATGGGATTTGCTGTTATTGACTGAGTTGTGAGTATTGCTTGGCAGTGGGATGGATCTCCTCTATGAACCTGAAGTATCCCTATCACTTTCCAACCCCTCATAGAGAAAGGGGGAGCAAGTAATAGCACTAATGTCATCAACAGATGTACAGCTTTAAGATAAATGTCCAGTGTGTACTTTGACATCTAGAACACTAATTGCCTACTGTATAGGAATGGTGGGGTAAGCATTTAACATTAGCACCAAGAATAAAAAACCATGAACTAGGGGCTGGAGTGGTGGCTCGGCGGTTATGGCGCTTGCCTGGCATGCGCAAGTACATGGGTTCTGACCCTCGCATCCATATACACAACTAAGGGTCAGAGCAACGAAAGCCATGCAAAAATCTCAATAAAGGTTGATTCTCTCTGTCTGTCTCTCTCTCTCACTGTCCTTCTTTCTTTAAAAACCAAAACAAACCAAAAAAACCCCCATGAGCTAGATTGGGCATTTAGCAATAATGTCTATTCCATCCAATGTATTACTAATCATGGCAACATGAATGGAGAGAATTATATAAAAACTGAATAATTCTATCAGATAATGGGATTACAGTTCCTTTCTTTCTCTTTTCTCTTTCTTTCTTTAATTCATTTTTCTTTCATATCAGAGGTGCTTACCCACTGAGTCACATCCTTAGTCATTTTTATTTTGAGACAGAGTCTCAGTAAGTTGCTTAGGTCTCACTAAGTTGCTGAGGTTGGCTTTGAATCTGAGATCCTCCTCCTGCCCCTAGAGGTGTGGGAATTACAGGTTTGAATCTGTAATTTAAGAGAAAATCTGGGAGGAAGGCAATGAAGTTTGAAATATTTAAAAAGTGAACAGAGGAGAGGCAGGAGATATGTAACAGATGATGGCTATAAAGAAGGTGGAGTAGAAAATAATAAAAGTATTAAAAAGCAAAAGTGGGAAGTGGGAACAGGAAAATTTGGCTATTAATGGGGTAAGAAACTATAGAAGGGGCAACAGAGGAAGAAAAACCAAGGTACAAATCAACAAATGTAAGATTGAAACAACTCAAACTCATACAATTTTACTCCACCTAACTGAAACTAATGTCAAATAATAAATAGGTGTATAGAAAGCAATTAAAATGAAAGTAAAATTATATGAATACATATAATTATATGAATTATATATGAATTATAAATTATATATGGAAATATATGGGAAAAATACTTAAGGACATTAAACCTCCCATTAATCTCAACACAATAATACTGGGGTACTTCAATAACCATTATCAACACTAGACAGATCATCAAAACAAAAAATCAATAAAGACATCTCCAATCTGAACAACTCTATTAATCAATTGGTCTTAACAGACATCTACAGAATGTTCCATCCTAAGTCAGCTGAATTTATCTTCTTCTCAGCAGCTCACGGATCCTTTTCTAAAATAGACCACATCCTAGTTCACTGAGGTAACCTTAACAAATACAAAAAGATACAGTCCCATGTAGCCTGTCAGACCACAATGCTATGATTTTATCAATCAACATCAAGAGAAACAACAGAAATTACTCAAATACTTGGAAATTGAATAATTCCATCTTAAACAAAGGATAGATAAAAGAGGCAATTAGAGAAGAAATCAAGAAATTCTTGGAAATGAATGAGAATGAGGAAACAACATACTGAAATCTCTGGGATAGTATGAAGGTATTCTTAAGAGGTAAATTTAATAGCAGTAAGTGCATATATCAAAAATCTAGAAAGAGCCCAAATAAATAGCCTTATGCTGCAACTCAAATGCCTGCAAAAAGAGGAACAATCCAATCCCAAAACTAATAGAAGACAGGAAATAACTAAAATCAGAGCTGAAATCAACAAAATTGAGAACAAAAAAAATTACAAATTATCAACAAAACAAATTGTTGGTTCTTTGAAAAAATAAACAGGATTGACAGACCCCTTGCTAACCCCACCAAAAGGTAGAATGAAGTGAATCAAATCAATAAAATCAAAGATGAAAACAGAAACATCACCACAGACTCAACCAAAATCCAGAAGATTATCAGAATTTATTTTGAAAATTTATACTCTGCCAAGTTTGATAATCTGGAGGACATGGACAGATACTTGGCCACATACAACATCCCAACATTAACACAGGAGGACATTGAAAATCTAAACCAATCTATCTCAGATAATGAAATTGAAGCAGCAATCAAAGCTCTTCCAAAAAAGAAGAGCCCAGGACCAGGTGAATATATGGCAGAATTCTACCAAACTTTCACAGAAGAGTTAATACCGATCCTCTATAAGCTCTTCCATGAAATTGATAGGGTGGGAGCACTCTCACTTTTTATGAAGCAAATATTACACTGATACCAAAATCCAACAAAGACCCATCAAGAAACTACAGACCAATTTCCCTGATGAACATTGATGCAAAAATCCTTAATGAAATTCTAGCTAAATGGATACAAAAATACATTAAAAAGATAATACATCATGATCAAGTGGGCTTCATTCCAGGAAAATAAGGCTGGTTCAACATGCGCAAATCAATAAATGTAATTCACCACTTAAACAGAATTAAAAATAAAAATCATATAATCATCTCAATTGATGCAGAAAAGGCCTTTGATAAAATTCAACGCCACTTTATGCTCAAAACTCTGGAAAAGATAGGGATCAAGGGAAGATACTTTAACTATGTCAGATCCATTTATGACAGACTCATAGCCAACATTATCCTCAATGGAGAAAAACTGAAAGCATTTCCACTAAATTCAGAAAGAAGACAAAGTTGTTCACTTTCACCACTCTTGTTCAATATAGGCCTTGAAACACTTGCCAGAGCTATCAGGCAAGACAAGGAAATCAAAGGAATTCGTATAGGAAAAGAGGAAGTTAAGTTGTCTCTATTTGCTGATGACATGATTCTATACCTAGAAGACCCAATAAGGCGACCAGAAAACTTCTAGAGCTTATAGGCGATTTCAGAAAAGTGGCTGGCTACAAGATCAACACCAATAAATCACTAGCTTTCCTTTATTCCAGAAACAAATCTGCATAAGAAGAAATCAGGAAATCTCTCCCATTCACCATCTCCTCCAAAAAAATAAAATACTTTGACATCAACCTTACAAAGGATATTAAGGACCTCTACAATGAAAACTATCAAACACTAAACAAAAGAAATTGCAGAAGACCTGAGAAGATGGAAAAACATTCCATGCTCATGGTTAGGCAGAATTAATATAACCAAAATGGCCATCCATATTTCCATCTGGTATCATTTTCCATTTACTTAAAGAACTTCCTTTAAGACTTGTTGCAGTGTAGATGTGCTGGTAATGAATATTCCCATGTTTTCCTGTAGGAAAAAGTCTTTATTTCACCTTTATATTTTTTTTAAACAAATTTTGCAAGGTCTAGTTAAGATATCATAAAATTAATCCATTTTAAGTACCCAAATCAACTATTTCTAGTATATTTGCTGAGTTATGCAATCAGCACCACAATCTAATTCTAGAACATTACCATCATCCCTAAAAGAAATCTCATGCAAATTTGCAGAGACTCCCCCAGTCATCATGTAGTCATTAAACTCCTTAACAAAGCTATGTATTTGCCTTTTCTAAATGTTTCATCTAGCTGGAAGATGTTCTTCTGTGTTGACTTCTAATACTGGGTGTAATGTTTTTTTTACATTCTTTCCTTTGTTAATTATGAAAAAGTTTTGTCACTAAATAGAATTCCATTGTATGGATATAAACTCATTTTGTTTATCCATTCCTCTGTTGATGGAGTTGTTCCCACTGTTTGGATACTGTGAATAATGTTACTATGAGCATTTGGGTGCAAGTCTTTCTGTGAACATATGTTTTCATTTCTCCTGGATAGATACCTGGTAGTTGAATTGCTGGGTCATATGTTTATTCTGTTTAATGTTTTGAGAAACTGACAAACTGTTTTTTAAAATGAGGAAACTGTTTTCCATCCCCACTAGCTGTGTGTGAGGATTCTTATCTACATCCTTGGAAATACTCCTACTTGTGCTTTTGGTTTTGGCCATTCTAGTTGATGTCAAATAGCATTTCATTTTGGGTTTGATTTTAATTTCTTTAATGATGTTGAGTGCTTTATGTGCTTCTTGGGCATTAGTAAATCTTTTCTTTGCACTTGATTTTTTTTTCTTGTATTTAGAACTCTAGTTTCACTTTTTCTCCTTTTAGTATTTTAAAGATGTGAAGCCACCGCCTTTTGATTTTTTAATGCCTCAATCTATATCTTTTATGCTTGTATGTAATGTATCTTCCTTTTAGTCTACTTTTAACATTTTCTCTTATGCTGTATGTAATGTGTGTTCCTCTTAGGCTATTTTTAACATTTTCTTATTGGTTTAAACAATTTGTTGTGTTTCATTTTTCTTTTCTTGGGGTTTTTGATCTTCTTGAATCTATGGCTATATAGGTTTTTGTTCTGTCTTATTTCTGGTACCCATGTGCACTTAACCACTGAGCCACATCCCCAGCCTGTTTTTTTTTTTTTTCTTTTTTTAAAATTTTGAGACAGGGCCTTGCTAAGCTGCTGAGGCTGGCTGTGAACTTGCAATCCTCCTGCCTCAGTCTCCTAGGTCACTGGGATTACAGGCATGTCCCACCATGCCTGGCTCTGGCTATATGGTTTTAATTGAATTTGGAAAACTGTTGACTCTCATGTCTTCACAGGTGGTTTTTTTTTTTTTTGGTACTTTTTTAGAGATTCAGCTGGAGATGATTTATAGAAAACCCATGAGTTGCAAGGTCATTTTAAATATTAGACCAATTAAAATAATCCTACAACTCACTGGTGCTCCCCTCCCCCTATTTTTAGGACTTTTTCATTTCTTTTTTTCAAATTGGAAAATATCCATAAAAGTGTTCTCAGATTTACTGTTTTCCTCTACATTAATGTCATTCAATTCATTTCTTCATCTCAGACGTTCTAGTTCTCATGTTTAGAAGTTAGATTTGGGTCTTTTAAATGCCGTCTAGCTTTTTGCTTAACAAGTGCAATCTTTCCTTCTAGTTATTTAAATATATGAAATACCATAGTATTAGCTGTTCCAATGATCTTGTCCACAAAGTTTGTCATCTGTTTAATTTCTAGATTGGTTTGATTGATTTAGTGTTTTTCCCCCCTGATATGAATAGTGTTGACATGGGTCTATACATAACTTAAAACTTTTGGGTGCTAAATGTTTTTATATTTCTATGAATATTCTTGAACTCTTTCCTGATATGTAGCTTAGTTACCTATAAATAATTTGATCCATTCAAGTCTTGCTTTTAAATTTTTAAAGTGGGTCTCCAACAGTGTTTGGTCTGAGTAATTTTACCCTACCTTTGTGCAAAACCCTTTGGATACCTCATGAGTTATGAAGTTTTCCACCCTCCAGGTGAAAATATTCCCAAGCTGGTGTGATCCTTGGATATTGTTTCCTCTCATCTTTTGGAATGATTTTTCCATTCTCTACATCATTATTTAGCTGAAGACTCAGGGGAGTACTTTTCCTGCCTCTGGACCTCTTTTTATGTGGATTCTCTTCTCCATTGCTCTGATTTCTGATCCCCCAAGCTTGCTTCGCTTCCTGAATGATGTGGAAATTTTCTCAAGGTGGTGGGCTGGGGTGATTGGGAGGCTAAGTTTGTTTGAATCCTCTGGTCTCAGGGACCACTTATCCTTCACTGCATGATTCCTAAGTCTTTACATGTTTCTTATGTTCGGTTCCTTTATTTAGTTTTCCAGGTAGAGAGAAAACCAGTCCTTGTTATTTCCTCTTGGTCAGAAGTAGCAGTTCTAAACCTTATCACATAATTTTGAAATATAAAATAATGCAATTAATTTTACTTAAATTTAACGGAATCAAAAGATTACTGAGACTGAAGGAACAACAGAAATTTGGCTCAATGCTATTTCCTTATTTTTATTTTCATTTTTTTTATTGATTCAGCACTGTCTTATTAAAGAGATTCATTGGTTCACATTCATACATGCATACGTATTGACAGAATTGCTTAAACCCGATTCTTGTTCAGGATCTCCCCCTTTCCCCGACTCCATAGTCTCATGGCTCCTCTAGTTCTCCCAAGTTACAGATATAAATGACCATATATCCATGTAATTTAAACATTGATATTACTAGATTTATATGCCTGCCTGAATATATTTGGGGTTCTCATAGGATTCAAATGTACTCTACAGTAGTGAACATCCCCTGTTTTCCCTCCCTCTACTCCCTCCCTTTCTCCAACACCTCCACCCCTTAATAGCTGTAGTTCCCACAGCTTATGTGTTACTTCAGATTTGGTGGGTCTATTAAATAAACTCAACTAACTTTCTTCCTATTTTAGGTTTTAGTCTAGTGTCCACATATGAGAGAAAACATTTGACCCTTAAGTCTCTGGGTTTGGCTTGTTTCACTGAGCAAGATTTTTTTTCCAGTTCTATCCATTTACCTGCAAAAGCCATGACATTATTCTTTCTAATAGCTGAGAAGAATTCCATTGTAAATATATGTGCCACAGTTTTTGGATCCATTCATTCAGTGAAGGGCATCAAGGTTGTTTCCATAATTTTGCTTTGTAAATTGAGCTACTATAAACATTGATATAGGTGTATCTCTGTAATAAGCTGATTCTAGTGGGGATAGCTGAGTTGTACAGTGGTTTCATCTCTAGTTTTTGAGTAGTTTGTACCAGTTTACAGTCCCACCAACAGCGTGTTAGTGTTCCTTTCTCCCCACAGCCCCTCCAGCATCTGTTACTGTTCATATTCTTCATTTTTGCCATTCTGACTGGAGTGAGGTGAAGTCTTAGTGTAATTTTGATTTGCATTTCTCTGATTGCTAATGATATAGAACACTTTCTCATATATCTTTTTTGCTTTTTGAATTTCCTTTGTTGAGAAGTTTCTGTTCAGTTCATTGATCGGAGTGTTTGTGTTTTGGTGTTGTTTTTTGAGTTCTTTGTAAATTCTAGATATTATCCCCCTGTCAGAGAGGCAGCAGCCATGATTTTCTCCCATTTTGTAAGTTCTGTCTTGACACTCTTGACTAGTTTCTTACCTGTGCAGAAGCTTTTCAGTTTGTTTTTTTTTTTAAGAGAGAGGGACATGTGAGAGAGAGAAAGAGAGAATCAACTTTATTTAGTTTTTCGTGTGGCTTTTGTTGCTCTGAGACATCATTGCGTACATGGTGCTGGGGTTTGAACTTGCGTACTCACTCATGCTGGGCAAGCATGTAACCGCTGAGCCACTGCTCCAGCCCCAAAGCTTTTCAGTTTAATGGCATCCCACTCAGTGACTCTTGGCTTTAATTCTTGTTCTACAGGAGTCTTGTTAAGGAAGAAGGTGCCTGCATGGATATGGTGGAGTGTTGGTCATATTTTGTCTTCTTATAATTATATGTTTGCTGGTTTAACTCCTAGTTCTTTGATACATTTGATTTGATATTTGTGCACGGTGAGAGATAGGATCTGATTTCAGTTGTCTGCATGTGGCTGTCCAGTTCATCCAGTGTCCTGGTCCAGCCGGGTTGAAACCTGAGGGACGGGCTGGGGATGAGAAAGAACGCAGGCAGGCGATCCAGATGGAGTGCTCTCATTTTATTCAAGCTTTACATCTTCTTTTGTAGCCTTCTTAAGGGAGTTACCCAGGGTTAAGCAGATTTTGAGTACAGACAAAATTTAGGAACATTCTGTGGTTAATACATTCCCACCCGCCCTGTTTTTCTTTTGCACCACAATAGTAAGCTTAACAAAGCATAATCTAGTCCTAAAGGAGCTTATGCAAATACTAATATGATCATACCAGGGCAGCTGATAAAATGGAGTGAAGATCAGACCCCAACAATCCAGCACCATATATTGAATAGGCTATCTTTCCTCCAAGCTGTATTTTTACCCTCTTTGTCAAATATCAGATGGTTAAAAATTTGTGGGTTAGTCTCAGTGTCTTTTATTCTATTCCATTGGTCTTCCTCCCTATTATAATACCAATACCATACTGTTTTTGTTACTACAAATCTATAGTATAATTTCAGGTTAAGTATTGTGATCCTATCTTGTTTTTTTGTTTGTTTGTTTGTTTAGTAATGCTTTGGCTATTCTGAATTTCTTATTGTTCCAAGTGAGTTTGAGAATTGATTCTTCTGTATCTGTGAAGAATGACATTGGTATCTTGATGGGGATTGCATTGAATCTGTACAATGCTTTTGGTAGAATGGCCATTTTAACTGTATTGATTCTGCCTAACCAAGAACATGAGATGTCTTTCCATCTTCCCAGGTCTTCTTCAGTGATCAATAGCTTTCATTATAGAGGCTTTTACTTCCTTTGTTCGATTAATCCCCAAATATTTTATTCTTATTGAGCTTATTGTGAATGGGATGGATTTCCTGATTTCTTCTTTGGCAGAATCACTGTTGGAATATAGGAAAGCTGTCAATTTGTGGGTGTTGATCCTGTATCCTGCCACTTTGCTGAATACATTTATAAGCTCTAGAAGTCTTCTGATAGAGGTTTTTGGGTTTTCTAGGTATAGGATCATATCATTGGCACATAGAGATAGTTTAACTTCTTTTCCTATTCAAATGCCTTTGATTTTCCTTTCTTGTCTGATTGCTCTGGCTAGGGTTTCAAGGACTAAATTGAATAAGAGTGTTGAGAGTAGATAACCTTGTCTTGTTCCTGAATTTAGCAGGAATGCTTTCAGTTTTTCTCCATTAAATATAATGTTGACTATGGGTTTATCATAAATGGCCTTGACATTTGATCTCTGTCTTCTCTAGAGTTTTGAGCATAAATTTGAGATTATCGTGTTTTTTTGTCTTTAATTCTGTTTAAGTTATGAATTAGATTTACTGATCTGCATATATTGAATCAGTCTTGCATACCTGGAACGAAGCCCACTTGATCATGGGTTTTGTTAAGGATTTTTGAGCCTATATTCATCAGGGATATTGGTCTGTAGTTTTCTTTCCTTGTGTCTTTTCTGGGTTTTGGTATCTGGGTTATGGTTGCCTTATAAAAAGTGTTTGGGAGGGTTCCATCACTTTCAATTTCATGGAATAGTTTACTAAGAAGAGGTTTTAATTCTTCTATAAAGGTCTGATAAACCTCATCTGAGAATCCGTCAGGTCCTGTGTTTTTGTTTTTATTTTGGAAAGCTTTGATTGCAGTTTCAATTTTGCTACCTGTTATTGGTGTATTGAGATGGTCAATATCCTCCACTGTAGGTTTGGGAATGTCATGTGTGGTAGGTATTTGTCCATGTGCTGCAGATTCACCAACTTGGAGGAGTATATTTTTTCAAATTAGTTTCTGATAATCCTCTGAATTTCAGATGAGTCAGTGATGATTTCTCCATTTTTGTTTCTGATTTTATTGATTTGCTTCATTTCATTCTTTCTTTTGGTGAGGTTGGCTAGGGTGTCTGTCAATTTATTTTTTTCAAAGAATCAATTTTTTTTGGTTGAGTCATTGTGTTGTTTATTTATTTGTTTATTTATTTTTGTTCTCAATTTCATTGATTTCAGCTCTGATCTTGGTTATTTCCTGTTTTCTACTGGATTTGGGATTAGTTTTTTTTGTTGTTGTTTTTAGATTTTTTTTTGTAAAGATTTGATGTGTAGCATAAGTTTATTTATTTGGGCTCTTTCCTGATATTTGATGAAGGCACTCAGTGCTATAAATTTACCTCTTAAGAATGTTTTAGTAGTGTTCCAGAGATTATGATTTGTTGTGTCTTCATTACCATTTATTTCCAAGAATTTCTTGATTTCTGTTCTCCTTTCCACTTTGATGCATTCTTCATCTAAGAGGCTATTATTCAATCTCCATGTATTTATGTACTTTGTTATTTTTGTTGCTGTTAATTGCGAGGATCATGCTGTTGTCATCTGATAGGATACATGGGATTATATCAGCTTGTTTGTATATTTGCTAAGATTACCTTTTTGGACTGATATGATCTATTTGGAGAAGGGTCCATGTGCTGCTGAGATGAAGGTAAACTCAGCTGCTTTGGGATGGAAAATTCTGTAGATGTCTATTAGGTCCATTTGATTTATAGAGTTATTTAAACTGGAGACTTCTTTTTTGACTTTTTTTGTTTTGGTGATCTATCTATTGTGTTGAGATCTATAAGTGGTTTAATACCATGTAGTAATTTTTCAATGTATTTGGGAGTGTAGGAGTTTGGTGCATAAATGTTAAGTATGGTTACATTTTCTTGTAGTGTTCCCTTTACTAAGATGTAGTGGCTTTTTTGTCTCTTATGACTATTTTTTGGTTGAAAACTACTTCATTGGATATGAGTATCATAAAACCAGCTTTCTTTTTTGGGCCATCAAGTGTGGTAGGCTCCCCCTCTCCCAGTCTTTTACCTTCTATCTGTGGCTGTCTTTGGCTATAAGGTGATTCGCCTGTAAGCAGCATATTTTTGGATTTTGTCTTTTGAGCCAATCTGCAAATCTGTGTCTTTTGGTTGGGGCATTGAGTCCATTCACATTCAGTGTTAGAATAGATATGTGATTTTGATTCTTTGGTATTGTGACCTTTGCATATTTTGTGCCATCTTGGTTATCTTTTAGTGATTTATGCTTTTATTGACCTTCCTCTCTGATTGTGGGATTTAGGAGTTGTATTCTTAATACTGTGTTTGAAGTTTGTCTTTAAGTATTCTCTCTAGAGCTTGTTTTGTGTTCAGGTATGTTGCAAATTTGTTCTTATAATGGAAAGTATTTTATTTCCTCATCAAATTTGAAGCTGAGTTTTGCTGGGTATAGTATTTTTGGTTGACAATTATTTTGTTGCAATGTTTGAAAAATTTAGTTCTGTGCTCTCCTTGCCTTTATGGTCTGATTTGAGAAATCCATAGTGATTCTTATTGGTGCTTTAATATTCTTTCCTTGTTTTCTCTGTTAGTCATTTTAAATATGACATGTCTCGGAAAGTTTCTCAGTTTGTTAGGTATTTGGTATCCTATAGGCCTCTTGAATGTGAATATCTGGTTCCATTCTGAAATGGAGAAATTTTCTTTGATTATCTCATTGAAAAGTTTCTTTATGTCATTCATTTGTTGTTCAATGTTCTCTCTTATCCCAATCACTCTCATGTTATTTCTTCTGATTTCATCCCAAACTTCTTAGAAATTCTGATCATGATCAGTTTTATCTTTCTTGTCTATTCATTGTGCATTCAAGATTCCTCAGCCTGTCTTCATTGTCTGATTTCTTTCTTTGAGAGCTGAAGTTCTATTTTCTACTGAGTTTACTCCGATATTAATATCTTCCATTGAGCTTTTAATTTGGTTGACTTTTTTAATTCTAAGAGCTCTTCTATAACTTCTTCAGCATCTCTTCTCTTAATTCTTTATTAAAATGATGTTTCAGCTCCTGTAATTGCTCTTTTATTTCATTTCTTAAATCTTTTTTTAATTCTTTGATCATTTTAATAATCAGATCATTGTTACTTTTTTCTAAGTTTTCATCCAGATCTCTATTCATGGATTCCTTTGCTGGAGAGTTATGGGTTTGAGGAGGAGAATTGTTTCCGTTTTTCCTCATTTTCAGTGTCAGGGAGTTGGGCCTAAGATCTATCACTGGTTTTTTCACTTTGGGATTTTGTTGATGGATGTGAGATTTTGTCTCTTCACTTGTTTTGACTGGGGTACATTTTGGATAGTACAGTTCAACAGCTGGCTTCCCAATCTGTGAATTATTATTGATCTTTATACTTTCCAATACCTAATGAGATAAGGGAAGAGTCAATATGTATAGCCAATACATAAAATAGATAGTGTTGAATTTCTTATTTTGTTCCTTCTATAACTGTAACAATGTTAATTACCACTTATGAGGGGAGTAGAAGGTTTAGCAACTACCTTCCCTGAGAACCATTCAGACCACACCTGGTATAAAAGCAAACACCCATTTTCAAGTTTGGCATTCACTTCAGATTTCCAGTACTTCCCTAGGTAAGGAAAAATAATCTTGAGAGCAAAGGAAATGTGATAGGAAGGTTGAGAGGAACTTGTGAATTTGGAGTGAGAGCAGTAAAAGAGTAGAGATGTTGTAGGATATTTTGATTAAAAAAAAGAAAAAGGAAGAAACTGATGTAATGACTTGGGGCGGGTAGAGGGAGGGAGGGAAAGAGAAGGGAATAATATTTAGCTGATTCTGGAAGAAAGGGTAGCAGAGAAGCTCACCCCCGAGAGGCTCTACAGCACCAAAACAAAATGTGCTGGTCTTCAAGAGCACAAACCAAAACAAAATCAAACCATAGCAAAAGAAATCAAAAGAAATAAGAAACAACAACAAAAAATTAATAGAACAGGTATAAACAAACAAAAATTGAATGTCTTAATGCAAAGTTGTTATTACAAGTTATTTCCACCAAGGAGATCAAAATAGACAGTATGGGTAAATGTTCACATCTGAAGTGGAGGCATTTCAGTGTGAGATTTCAGGAGGGCCTGGGTTTTGCTGTTCTCAGCTTGAAATCAAGATTCCCAGGAATCCTTCCAGTATTCTTGTCATGTGGTTGGGGTGCAGTCCTTCACTGCCACTGCTTCCTGTGAAGACAGCCTTTTGACCTTCCTGGGTTGAGACCCTGGGTGCTTTTGTGTTCACCTGTCCAGACTCCTGTCTTGTTTCAGCTAGGGCCCCAGCACCTGCTGGCAATCTTGTGGCTCCCAGGACCACGAGGAGAGCTCTCAGATCCTAGGGGAGTGGCTGCCCCGAACTTGGAACTCCTGGGATATAGATGCTGCCCCAAACTTATGGGTCCTGAGGCTCTTGCCAGCCCAAAATGTGTGGCTCCTGGGGAAGTCTCCACCCCAAACTTGTGGGTCCTGAGAAGCAGACTGCTGCCCAGTTTGCACAGTTCCTGGGGTAGTCTCCACCCCAAACTCCCAGTCCCTGAGAGGCAGACTCCTGCCCAGCACATGCAGCTCCTGGGACAGTCTTTGCCTTGAATTCATGGGGCCTGAGGCAGTCAGAATGCATAGCTCCCAGGGCCATCTCCACCCCAAACTCATGGGGCCTGAGGCAGTTGCCTGCCAGAAATGAGTGGCTCTGGGGCAGTCTCTGCCTCAAACTTGCAGGGCAGATAGAATCTGTAGCTGCTGGGGCCATCTCTGCTCCAAACTCTGTGGGGACTGAGTCTTCTGCCTGGAATGTACAGATCCTGCTGCAGTCTCCACCCAGAACTCATAGGGCCTGAAGCTGTCAGAACATGGGGTTCTTGGGGAGATCAGCAGTTGATGGTGCGGCACCTGGGGCAGTCTCTGACAAGAACTCAACAGTTTTTTGAGCAGATGCCTGGACTACCCACCTTTTCAAGATGGCCATCTCCCCAGCTCACCATGGCCAGTCTGGAGGTATATCCAAGTTATGTGCACTAATGCAGCTGAAACCCTTCTGATACCAGATTTCCCAGTACCAATTTGTCCTCCCTGTATTTGTGTGTGTTCTTCCCTCCCTCTGTGCCTAACTAGCAGTGCAAAAAATGAGTGGTGGTCCTTGCAGCTGGAGCTGCTTGGCCCCATGTGCTTTTTCTTCCTTATTAATGTATCCAAGCCTCAGAGTCTCTAGTTTTTATTGTTTGTCTACTAATGAATTTCAGCAAAATTTTGATGTTCACCCACCTCACAGAAAAGCACTTCTCATGCTTTTGGCATCCTGCTTCACGAAGAGATTCTACATGTAGCCCTCCCACTGGTCACCATCTTCTTCCTCCAGATCCTCAATGCTATTTCACCATAAGCTTGGAGTCAGCAAGCTACAAAGAGCAGGCCAAATCCAGCCCATGGCCTGTTTTTGTACAGACAGGTTGAGGGCCAAAATAGATTTTTTTTTTTTTAAGAGAGAGGGACAGTGAGGAGAGAGAGAAAGAAAGAGAGAGAGGAAGAGAGAATCAATTTTATTTAATTTTTCATATGGCCTTTGTTGCTCTGACACTTGTTGTGCATATGGTACTGGGATTTGAACCGGCATCCTTGTGCATGCCATGCAAGTGCCATAACCACTGAGCCACCACTCCAGCCCCTTAACAAAAGATTTATAAAAGAATTCCCTAAAGTTTTAAGGTATGGAAAATCATGAAAGATAAATTAAGGTGTTTAGATCATGCTGCAATTTAAAATAGTAAACATTTTCTGCCTGATGTGAATTACATGGAAATACTCTATCACTTCTTCCAACTACCTTTCTACCAATCTTTCAGTTTCATTGGTTATATTATTTTCTTTGTCAAAGCTTAATGAAATTGTATTTTGAAACCAATTTGTGTAGTTTTTAAATCTGATTTAAACTGATTTTATGTCTATCAACATGTAACTTTATTCATTAGTGGTCCTTTCATTTGCGAGTTCCTTATTTCATCCATTTGATTGACAGGATTTAATTTTTTTATGAATCTATTGTAGAAATTATAGTTTTTATGATTTTGAATGCATATTAAGGTTGCTTGCCAGGATTTCCAAGGAAAAGTTTTATGAGTATAGAATTCTAAGGTCACACTCTATTTAGAATATTTAAGCCATTGCTCCATTGTCTTCTGTCAATTGCTGTGAAGAAGTATGAAGTCAGCCTAATTCCAGTGAGTAGGAAAAAAATCGTTTTCTTCCCCTGCTGGATCATGAAGAATTGGGAAGTTTTGTCTACTATAGCCCTGTATATTTCTTTGTTCCATTTGTTAGGTAAAATTTAGGCTTATATTAAATCATTTTGTTTGCTCTTCATATGTGTTAATTTCTTCAATGTCTTTGTGCATTCACTTTGCTCTTAATTCATTCATCAACTTATCTACCTAATTTATTAATTATTCCATAAAATGTTTCACATATACAGGGTAGCAAAACAAAGCCTATGCCCTCTTACAGTTTATATATGAGTACATTGGAAAGTACAATAAGCAAACACCTATCAGGTGGTGATCTGTGAGAAATTACGATTCACATCAGGGAGAATAAAACACTGTACCAATGTGAATTTCATCCCAGATACAGAGTTTCACCATCCAGAACATTATCAGGAAGTCATTCTGGATACTGAGCTAACTTTTTGTCTTAGAAGAACAACTGATTTATAAAGTTTTTTCCTTTATTTTTAATTGAAACTTGAACTTATTTACCTATTATGCTGGCTTCTTACACCTTCTGTGGGAGTACGTTTTTTATTTTTTATTTTTTGCACTTTTTTATTGGTGAATTGTAGTTGTACATACTGATGGGATTTGTTGTTACATATTTGTACAAGCATAAAACATAACAGTATAATTTATCCAATATAACTTCCTAGCTCTTCCTCCATTCCTCTCTACCCCCCAACCCTTGGTCCCTTTTCTCTACTGATCTCCCTTTGTTTTTTTTGGATCCATCCCAACCTTTCTTTTCATTTTCTTCTCCAGCTTCCACACATGGGAGAAAATATATGACCCTTGACCTTCTGAGTTTGGCTTATTTCGCTCAATGTAATGGTCTTTAGTTTCATCCATTTTCCTGAAAATGACATAATTTCATTTTTCTTTCTGGGTGAATAAATCTTTATTGTGTATATATACCACATTTTCTTTATCCATTCATCCATAGAAGGACACCAAGGCTGATTCCATAGTTTGGCTATTGTTAATTGTGCTGCTGTAAGCATGGGTATGCATATATTGCTATAGTATAACTTCAGTTCTTCAGGAAAAATAGTGAGCAGTGATATAGTTGGGTCATAAGGTAGTTCAAGGCCTAGTCTTTTGAGGAACTCCATGATGATTTCCATAGTGGGTTGTACTAATTTACAGTCACATCAACTGTGTAGAGTTATTCCTTTTTATCCCACATCCCCTCCAGCATTTATGAATATTTCTATTCTTGATGACTACCATTCTGACATGTGTGAGATGAAATCACAATGTAGTTTTGATGTGTATTTCCTTGATTGCTAATGATGTTGAATACTTTTTTCATATACTTACCATTTATACTTCTTTTGTTTAATTCAGTTATTCATTTATTAATTGGGTTATTTGATTTTTTGGTGGAAAATTGAGCTCAATAAGAGAAGGCTTTTTAAATTCACTTTTTTCTTCCAGGAATTGAAATTTACCAACTGATTTCTTTCTTATATATTTCCTTCTAGTATAGTAAGACTCACTTCTTTCCTATCATCAGTTAAGTTTCTATGCAGTTGCATCTAAGGATTTTCTTCTACAGAAAAATAAAAAACATATTTAAGAGTTACTCCAGCTGGTCAATGGGTCAAGTGATAAGAGGAATACATTTTAGTGTTCTATTGCACAGTAGGTTAACCTTAGTTATCAATAATATGTCCTGTATTTCAAGATAACCAGCAGAGAGGATTTTGAATGTTTCATCACTAGAAAATGATAAATGTCTGAGGCAATGGATATGTTAATTACACTGATTTGGTTATTATAAAATTTATACATGTAGTGAAACATCACTTTGTACCCCATAAATATGTACACCTTTTATGTGTCAATTCAGTGTAAAATAAACCTTAAGAAAGCAGAAGTCTTTCCTTGTGGCAAAGAGTCAACTCATTGTCCTCCTTGGGTTGCTGATGATGTCCTAGATGGTGACACTTTCTGTGGGATGGTTGTCACACTTGCCCAGTGCTTTTAAAATTGGATTTTGAATCTTCATGCTGAGACTCATTTAAGAATCATTTTTCCTCCCTATTATGAATTATGTTGTCAGACTAATCTATTAATTCAAATGTGCAAAAGTTGGACAGTATTTACCTGTTCTAACATAAGTTCCATTTCCTTATGGCTAAAGATAATTAAAATATTTCTAGGTATTCTCTTTTTATGGACAGTTCAACAGAAAGTTTCAAGTATTTTATGTTGTAATGTTTACTTTTGTCATTTTCTTTCCTATTTGATATCAAGCTAGAGGCCTGAAATTAATATATCATTGAAGTTAAGAATGTGCTATTGTGGATATACTCAATAATTTCCATCTTTCATATTCACTTAGATTTACATGGTTTATCCTTCCCATCACTCATTTTTTTTGGTGAAATAATGAAGTGAAATGCAATAAAAATTCAAATAACTATACAAACACTGTGGTATAAAGATGATCCTACTAAAAATGATGTATTGACTAGTACACTATACTAATTCATTGTTTGAAAGTTAATGTAAAGTTGTCAATATGTAGTTACAGGATATTAAAAATCAAATGCATATTTGGAGGCTCTATCAGAATCTTTAGCCCATGGCCTTTTCTGAGTGAATGAATGGCTGCCTGCTGATTTAATTTTTTTACCTGCTTCATTTCTAAGTTTGATTTTCCAAACTTACACTTATAGCTCACATTTAAGTCCATGATTCATTTTGAGTTAACTTTTGTATAAAATGGTTGAGGTTCACTTTTTGGTCTGTTTATCTAATTGTTCTTAGGATCCTTTGTTGAGGTAGCTCTACTTTCATTGGATTCCTCTTCCATATTTGTCAAAACTCAGATAGACATATATTTTGTGGGTCTCTTTCTATGTTCTGCATTCTCTTCCCCTGGTCTACATGCTTATACCAATAATACATGTCTTGGTCACTGTACCTATACAATAGGCTTGATGTTGAGTATACTGAAACCTATCACTTTAAAATTTTTTTCAAAATTGTTTTAGCCATTGCAAGTTGTTTGCCTTTTAACATACATTTAGAAGAATCCTGTCTATACACATAAGAAATATTAGGGTATTTATATAAATTGATAGAAAATTGTGAGTTTGGAGAGAATTGATACCTTCACTATGTGTTAAGGTTTGGATATGTAGTATCTCTCAAAGGCTTCCATGTTATAATGCAGAAATATTTAGAGGTGAATGATGATGCTATGATAGCTTTAACCTAATTGGTCATCCTAGTTTGAATGGACTGACTGGTTGGTAATTGTAAGCAGATGGGGTGTAGCTGGAGAAGTTGAGTCCCTGGGGGCATGCCCTGAAAAGGGTTCGTCTTCCTTACAGTCTGGTTTCAGACTACCATGAATAGAGCAACACTCCTCTGCCATCCCTATCTGCCATGATATTCTTCCTCAGCTTTGGTCCAGAGCAATGAACTTATCTGACCATGGAATAAACCTCTGAAATTGTGAGCCAAAATAAATTCCTTCCTCTAAGTTGTTTTTGTCAGGTGTTTTGGTCACAATGATGCAAAGCTGATTAACAGAACTTTCTGTGGAGAAGTGGGGTCATTGCTGTGGCTAACCTGATCATGTGGTTCAAATTCTTTTAAATTGTTTTTGGGGCAATGTTGGAAAAGTATGCAGATACAGGCTGGAGAAGACTTAGGATTTTGTAGCAGAGCTTAGTGGGTGATTTCTGTGGGAGCTCCCAGGACTGGAATGATAATACAAATGAGGTTTCATAGGGTAATGCTAATTACATTGGGAACTGGAGTAGAGGCAATTCCAAGTATAAATATCATTATATATTCTGGAAAAGAAGTTATATATATTCTGCCCGTGTCATGAGACTTTCCGCAAGGCTGAATTTAAAGATGAGGATCTAATTAATTTGGTGGAGGAAATTTCAAGGCAGTTCAGTATTCAGGAGATTTCATGAATATAATTATAAGCTTTTACCTGGTGTACTGTGATAATTTGGAGAAGAAAGCAGAACTTAAGGATGTTAAAAACTTTCAGTTTGATCAGGAATGTGCATGTAAAACTAAGGCCTGAGTAGGTATGATGGTTAGAGATTGTAGCCACTAAAGAGATGCTAAGTACTTTTCACAGAAACAGTAGGGGGATAGCTTGAGGGCATATCAGGAATTTGAAAAACTGCACTAATTTCAGGCTCAAATATCCACATGTGAAAATTCCCTGCTCACACCAGAGATCTATGATGCTGTTTCACTGATCTCTCAGAAGCTGCTACAGAACTCAGAAGCTGCAGCAACATTGGTTTCAGGGGGTCCAGCTTTTGTGGATGCTGTTGGCAGAACTTTTGTTATATGTGCAGTGCTGACTGTACAGGAATGCATTTGTAGGCATGTGGGAGTGTTTGGAAGAGGTGGGTCTCTTGGCGGGGGGGTTTCATCTTTCCTGTAGTTCCTTTCGCTCTCTGTGCTTGCTGACCACCATGAGTAGAGCAGCATTCTTCACTACATTCTCTCCAATGATCTTCAGCCTATTCTTGGTCCCAGAGCAATGGATTTGAGCAGACCATGGACTAAACCTTTGGAAATGTGAGCCAAAATAAACTTTCTGTCCTCTAAGTTATTCTGGTCATATTTTTAGCTACATCAATGCAAAGCTGACTAACACGTTGTGCTTATTCTTCTAATCCATGACCATGGTATGTCTGATTTTTCCTTTTGTTTGTCAATGGTGTGTAGTTTTCGTCATAATTTCTATACATGTTTTGTTATATAATTACATTTAAATATTTCAATTTCTTTTTGAGCTATTGTAAATGGTACTATATTTTTAATTTTTGGTTTCTATGAATTCATTTGTGCCTAAAATTTTATTTCATTTGGAAATGCACTCAATTTTATATGTATATCTTGTATAATGCTCTGTTACTGAATTCACTTATTAGGTTTTTGGTAGATTTCTCATGATGATCTGTGTAGACAATACTTCCATCTACAGATAGTGACAGTTTTGTCTCATCCTTTTTAACCTACATACTTTTTATTTCCTTACCTTGTCTCATTTCAAAATTTTAATTATTGACTAGAGTGATAACAATGAGAATTCTTGCTGAGTTCTCCATATTAAGGAAAAATTGTCTTCACCATTAAGCATAATGTTAAATATTTATTTTTGAAATGCTTTTTATCAAATCAAGGGTTTTCTCCTGTAATCTTATTTTTCTAAAAGTGCTTATCATGAATGGATATCAAATTTTCTCAAATGCTTTCAATTAATATGATCATGCAAATTTTTTCTTGAACTTGTTGATATAGTGGATTACATTGCTTAATTTTTAAATGGTGAGCCATCATTGGATTACTTGAAAAGAATTCCACTTGTTCATGGCATATAATTTTAAAACTATTAGCAGATTTCATTTAGTACTATTTTGTTAAGGATTTTTATTTGATATTCCTGAGGATGTGTGGCTTTGTTATTGTTTGGTATTATTTTTGTTTGGTTTTACTTGTTTGGTAAAATGAACTTAGAAATATTTCCTTCTCTGTATTCTGGAAGAGATTTGTAGAATTTTTTATTAATTCTTTTGTAAGCAGTTGATAGGATTTTCCAGTGAAACCATCTCAGTCTGATGATTTCTTTTTGGAAGTTTGAAAATTACCAACTCAATTTCTTTAATAATTATAAAACTATTCAAATTATCTGATTTTTTTTAAAGAGAGAGGGATAGTGAGAGAGAGAGAAAGAAAGAGAGAATCAATTTTATTTAGTTTTTCATGTGGCTTTCATTGCTCTGACACTTTGTTATGTGCGTGGTGGTGGGGTTAGAACCTGCATCCTTACACACCAGGCAAGGGCTGTATTTGCTGAGCCTCCACTTGACCCTATTTGCTTCTTTTTAGGTGAATTATAGTAGTTGTACTTTTGGAGGAATTGGTAATTTCATTTAAGTTTTCATATTTGTGTACTATGAGTTATTATAATATTTCCTTATTCTTTAGATGTATACTCATGGGCTGAATTGCCGTATTTCTAGTTTTTTTTGAGAAAACTTTGTATTGTTTTACATAATGACTGTACTAATTTACTTTCCCAGTATATTAGCATTCCACTTTCTGCAGTGTTGTGACCAGTTTTAAAATCCTTTTGATAATAGTCACAATAATTGGGGTAAGACATTATTTCACAGTAGTTTCTCATTTCCTGATCATTAGTCATGTTGAGAATTTTTTCATGTACTTGTTGATCATTTGCATATTTCCATTTGAGAAATGTCTGTTCATATCATTTGCCCATTTTTAAATGGCTTAGTAGAAAATTTTGCTGTTGAGTTGTTTGCACTCTGTGTATTCAATATATTAATCCCTTGTCAGGTGGATAGTTTACAAATATTTTTTTCCCACTCTACAGAGTTTCTCTTCACTGTATTTTTTCCTTGCCGCGCTGAGACTTGTTGTGTTGGTGCAGTCCCACTTGTCTATATTTGCTTTTGTTGCCTTGCTTTTGAGGCATTGTCTAAAACATCTTTCTCTATACCAAGATCTTGAAAGTTGTCGCCTGTGTTTTCTTCAAGTGGTTTCAGGTTTTGTGCTTACATCTTTGGTCTATTTTGATCTGGTTTTTGTATAAGATCAGATGTAGAGATCCAGTTGCATTGTTCTGCATGTGGATACCCAGTTTCCCCAGTGTCTCTTATTGAAGAGACTGTCCTTCCCTCAGTGTATGCTCTTGACACTTTCACTGAAAATCACTTGGCTATACATATATGGATTTATGTCTGGGCTCTGTGTTTTATTAGTCCATTTTTCTGCTAGAATCATGCTGGGTTTTTTTTTTTTTTTTCTGTACTAGAGTTTGAAGCATGGACCTGCACATGCTGGGCAAGCACTCTAACACTAAGCTATTTCCCCAGCCCTGATTTTTTTTTTTTTTAAATAGAGGGACAGTGAGAGAGAGAGAGAGAGAGAGAGAGAATCAATTTTATTTAATTTTTCACATGACTTTTGTTGTTTAGACACTTCGACGTGTACATGGTGCTGGGGTTTGAACCCGTGTTCAAACCAGGCAAGCCTCGTAACTGCCAGGCCACTGCTCCAGCCCCGCAGCTCTGATATTTTGATTGCTATAGTAACTTTGTAGCATTTATTTGAAGTCAGCATCTTCATCCTTTTTGCTTGTACTGCTTTGTCTATTCGGGCACTTAAGTGGTTACTTGTGAATTATAGGATTTTCTTCTATTTCTGTGAAGAATGACATTGGAATTTTAATAATAATGGCATTGAATCTGTAAATTGCTCTGGGTATTTGGGACATTTTGTCCACATTTTTTTATTGGTGCATTATAGTTGTACATAATGATGGGATTTTTTGTTACACATTCATACACACAATATAACAATATAATTTGGCCCATATCTCTCCCCACCTTCTCCTCCTCCCAGCCTCTGGTCCCTTTCCTCTACTGATCTCCTTTGATTGTTTCTTTTTTACTTTTACAGATTTTTTTTATTGAGTTATCGTTACAATCATAAATGCCATAAATGCATATAAAGTAAAAATATGATACACATCTGTTCTTAAATCAGAATCTCCCTCACATTGCTCTCTTGAATCTTCTATATTTTGCCCTTACAAGCAATATAAATGCTTAGATTGTGAATTTTCCAGAATTAAATGATTGTATAAGTATTATTTGGATTCTCAGGGGTGTAAAGAGTCTGCTACATTGTTGATTGTCTCCCTAGAGCCCTCCCTATCCTCCCTCTCTCTCCCCTCCCCACCCATTCCCTTTCTCCTTCCCCATCTACATACCTATGATTGCCCTGGATAGTATTCTTCTGTTCATGAACATGAATGTCTTTCCTTTTTGTATGTGGCATGTATTCTTTAATTAGAGTTTTAAAATTTTCATTGTAGAGATTTCACCTGTTTCTATTTAAAATGGGATTGTTTACTTGATTTCTTTTTCAACTACATTTCTGGTGTATAGAAATGCTACTGGTTTTTACACGTTGATTTTGTATCCTGCAACTTCACTGAATTTGCTCTTTTGGTTTTTATAGCTTATTGGTAGAGTATTTAGGTTTTTCTGCATATAAAGTTATGTCATCTGCAAACCATTACAATTTGACTTCCTTCTTTCCAATTTGGGCACTCTTTATTTCTCCAGTTGCTCTGACTAGGACTGTCAGTTCTGTGTTGAATAAGAATGGTGAAAGTAGGGTCTTTGTTTCATTTTAGTTCTTAGAAGAATAACTTTTGACATTTCTCCATTCAGTGTGATATAGCCTTATTGCGTTGCGGTATTTGTCCATTAGGTTTACACATCACTGAAAATATAATTATTAATCTCTGAAATGTGGACATAGTTATTATACCTGACGTATGGGTAGATTGAAAACTGAATAAGAGTAGGGATAGTTATCTATCTTTGTATCATTAACACTGGTTAGAATAGTATCTTTCATTTAGTATGTTCTTAATCTTTGAATTAATGAATATTTTAAATACAGGTATTTTAACCTGCATAGATAGTGTTTTCTTGTGAAAATTATTACCTTGTTAATAGCTGAACTTAAAATAGGTTGATTGGAGGTACTCATGGCTATATGATATGCCAGCTTGGTTTCAACTTGTGCAAGCAAAGTGTAGTTTAAGAGATATATCTGTTAAAAATAGGAAAATTTACACTTAGACATATTAATATGGTTAACAGCCTTGTTAATATTTCTCTATAACACATAGTTCATGATCTGTGCCGGCAAATAGAACTTCAGGTAAAATATTATAAGACTGGGAATTAAGAGGTGATGGTTTAACCTCACAATATTTAATAGGTTTTAATAGTTGCGGGGATCCATCTTTTGTTGTCTCTCTTTTTTTTATAAAGAGACAGAGGGACAGTGAGAGAGATAGAGAGAGAAGAGAGAATCAATTTCATTTAGTTTTTCATGTGGTTTTCCTTGCTTGGACACTTTGCTGCGTACTTGGTGCTGAGGTCCTTGTGCATGCCAGGGAGGCAGGCCCTGTAACTGCTGAGCCACCACTCCAGTCCCTTTCTGTTGTCTTTTAATTGGCATATTAAGATTCTGTAGCTGACTTCCCAGGTTATGATAGATTATTATAGATTTGTTTGTTTATCTTAAACACTTCAGGCATTAGAGTTTTTGGTCTGGTTAATATATGTTCTGGTCCATGTCTTGAGGCATTTGTTTTTAGAGAAGTAACCAGGCACTTCTTCCAGGGAAGATTTATATTTAATCAGTTTGAAGAACTTAGTTAAATTCAAGAGAAACCTTAAAATTAGGTGTAGCATGAAGCAAAATAATTTACCTTTAGAATGTTCACAAAGGGAGTACTACAAAGTGAAATATTGAGTAGCTTCACTGCCTAAAGTAACTTCTTGGATTTATTTTTTTCTGAGCTAAAAGAACCAAGAAAAAAATGCTGGCTTATTTCCAGGTTCATTAAAAGGCAGTGAGCAGTCAGGCTCATGAAGCTGTCCAGTAGTGTGGAAGTGATCACTTGGTGGTGAGAAAAGCTAGTGTCTTCTAATTACTGTAGCGTCTTAACATGCTAAATTAAAAATATATGTACTGCTATCCATATATATATATATATATATATATATATGTATGTATATACTTTCCTCCAGGGAAAGGGAGAAAATCAGAGGTATTTTACTTCATTTTGCTGAATGTAAGTTTTTAAAGAAAGTAGAGATTTTTTATTTTATTGCAAAACTTGTCACTGTTTCAGTTTGCAAGTTGAGGAGGTGACATATATTAGAGTTAGCCAACTTGTTCTGCTAATTATACTCTTGCTATATTGGAACAAACTGAGAACAAAGTTACTTAAATGGCTCATGTGTTTTTTTCCTAACAATTACTTTCTAGGTATAATATGAAAATGGCCATTATTCTTCAGATAGCTTATATAGTTGTAGAAGCATTAAAACAATACATACTATGGCATTCAGGAAAACACCTTTGAATAATGACTGATTTTCATAAAAGTTTATGAGCTGAAACATTATTCTGCATTTTCTCCCTTTCCCTCTCTCTCTCTCTCTCTCTCTCTTTCTCTCTCTCTCTCTCACTCTCACACACACACAATTTCTTAAAAATAGAAAGTAGATTGGTGGGGGAAAGGGGGAAAAGCGAGCATTGTTTAAGGTATGTAGAGTTTCTGTTGTACATGGTGGAAAGGTTTTGCAGATCTGGTTCACACCAATGTGGATTTACTCTACACTAATGAATTGTGTGCATAAAAATGGTAAATTTTGTGTTTTATATATTTTTTACTACAGTAAAAAAAATACAACTTTTTACTTGGTCAGTATAATCAGTTTTCTGCAAATAAACTCTGGATGAGTAGCTTAATCAGAAATCTAGAATAATGGAGCCTGGAGATGTTACCATTCCTTTATCTTAGAGTGAACAGCATTTGCTTTGGAAGTCACGATGGAGCAGGACGAAGGATTATTTTTATAGTATATGTTCAATTGTGACAACAGAACTGTGAGTTGGGGCTCAATGTGCTCAACATTTTCTATTAATATTGTTACAAATTTGGTATTTCAGGGAAACCTAGAAAATTATTGTTCTAAAACTTTAATTGGCGGGTTAGTTAACAAGTGAAAAATGCCAAATGCAAAGGGGACTAGGTAGTAGTGTTAGAGTTTACGGGAGTGCAGTCAGAATATAGTTTGCCACTTTGGCCCGTGGTAGGAAACTTGTGCCTAAAATCAAGTTTCTAACTTTTAACCTGCTCAGGAGTTAATCACTTGACTGAACTCCTCTGCGCCCCTTCCACCTCCAGTGCGAGTGCTAATGAACAGTCAAGGGGCTGCAAAAAAATCACGAACTGTCAGAGAAATGCAAATGAAAACTACATTAATATTTCACCTCATGCCAGTCAGATTTGCAAAAATGAAGAAAATAAACAATAATAGATGCTGGAGGGGTTGTGGAGAGATAGGTACACTAGCACACTGTTGGTGGAACTGTAGACTGGTTCAGCCCCTTTGGAAAGCAGTGTGGAGAATCCTCAAAATATTAGGGATGAACCCACCATATGATCCAGCTGTTCCTCTCCTGGGTATTTTTAGAGGGGATTTAGAATCAACACATTACAGTGACACAGCAAAATCTATGTTCAGAACAGCTCAATGTATATACAATAGCTAAATTATGGAAACAACCCAGATGTCCCTCACTGGATGAATGGCTCCAAAAACTGTTACATACATACCCTGGTGTTCTACTCAGCAATTAGAAACAATATATTGCTGCCTTTAAAGGTAAATGGATGGCTATGGATGCTGAATGAAATCAGACTAACCCAGAGAACCAAGGGTCAAATGTCTTCACTCATCTGTGGAGGCTGAAGCTAGACCCAGGCCAGGGTGAAAGGTGCTCAGCTCTCATGTATTACATCCAGAAAAGGTGTAGTGACACACAACCTAAGGCATTCGTAGAGATGTATTGGAAAGGAGGGGAGAGAGAGTTGTGGGGGAAGAGATATAGGTAGGAAATTAGGGAGGTCTCTAGGGGGTAAATCTAATTTTCAGAAAAAAAATATATCATAATGTTTCAATGGAAGCATTTTTGATTGTTCAACAACTAAATTTCTTAATAAAAGAAACAAAGAAAAAATCACTAACTGGCTATTAGTGATGGTGCATCAGCTTTATCTTACTGTTTGATGTAAAAAGAAATGTGAGGAATGTGGCTTCAACCTCCAGTCCTATTACTATCACATCATGGCAGATTTGGAGGATCATTAGAGAATAGTTTAAATACCCATCTGATGCCTAGCTCTTCTTAGACAAGATTAAGAAGGGTACATCTAAAAACAATAACAGATGTCAAAGTGGGTGTGATGCAGGTTCTTCTGCATGAAAGAGGGAACTTATTGGCTGATGTGATATTCCATTTCATTCTTAGCGAGCTTGGACCATTAGTTATTTCTTCACTAGATGATGAAAAATCCGTGACTGCTGAAATGTTCCCTTCTCTAGGATAAGCCTTCCCTGGTTAGAGAGTTCTCCCTCCAGCAAGCTTTGAAGTCTTTCTCATCGTGCTTGCTGTCCTTTAAACATGGTTCATTTCCAAGTATGCTTTTTTAAGTGTCCATAGTATAAGAATCAAGGGATGTGTGGCTCTTATAAGTTTGTAAGACTATTATTAATATTATGAGACTGTATAATAAATTTTCATCACTTTTTATCTTTGAATTATTGTTTGACTTAGTAATTATGAAGTTAGTAACCTGAAAAGGATGGTGGCACAGAAAAAGACCTATGTTACTAACTAATATTACCATGTTCTTATTCAAGATATCTTTGCTTTGTGCTTCACTTAATCAAATTAGCCTCTTTACTGCCCAAACTCCAAAATGGTATTTCTCTTATCACTCTAATTCTTTCCTGTTTTCTGGTGGTAATATGTATTTTTTCTCCTTATGAAAATGAAACATTAAAGAAAATTCTAACAAATTTTGAACAAATATATTATTCATAATCTTAATTCAGGAATAACCATCCATCATTTTGTATATTTCCATTTTTTATGATGAGTGAGTGTGTAGGTTTTATGTATGAAAAACATGTAATAGAGTGGGGATTAAATTATAAACACATTGTGCACATTATTTTTTCTGTCATTATTATGTTTTGAATGTTTTTCAGTCATTGAATATTTAAAAATGCTTAAGCTCTATGTAATATCCCATTTAGTAGCAGTGCTTTTATTGTTGGACTTTTAAATTCACATTTTTGTGGTTATAAATACTCTATAATGGACAGACATGCATACAAATGAACATCTTTGTATCCATAATAATTTTTTGGTACATATTCCTTGAAGAATGGAACAAAGGTATGACTATTTCCTAAGGCTCAGAAGAGTCTCTCTCTCTCTCTCTGTTTTAGAGAGAGAGGAAGAGAGAATCAATTTTATCTAGTATTTCATGTGAACTTTGTTGCTCCAATACTTCTTTGTGTACATGGTGCTGGGGCTTGAACCTGCGTCCTTGTGCATGCCAGGCAAGCACTGTAACTGCTGAGCCACCACTCCAGCCCCTCAGAAGAGTTTCTTTAAAAGATAGGGTCTCCAGATAAATTAATCATGCAAACTTTTGATAGAACACTTTTAGAAGAATGAAAACTGAACTGTATGGAACTGAACCAGGGGTGTAAAGAAAGACAACTGATTGAAACAGGACATGGGGTTATCCTACTAAAGACATACCATTATTTTCCTTCAAAATTCTTCCAGTGTTACCTGGTCTGAGGATAAAAAATAAATCCCTTAGCATGATCCATTTTTAGTAGAGATAATAAAAGTGTTGTCACAACAATTCATTAGCAAGCACAAGAACTTACGCTTTTCTATTCGCTTGAGTTTGTGAGTGAACATAAAGCTACTGAGTGTTTGAAATCATATGTATCTATAAACAGAAGGATAAAATCATGAAAATATCTGAACACCACATTTGAAAGAATTCCTATGAAGACGCATATGCCAAATAACTAAATAAACAAATAATAAAGGTGTTGATGAAAGAGCTTTATTAGCCTGTAAGTCTTATCTTTCATATAATGCAAAGAATTCCATTTTACAGTGGAATATTTTTGAAGAGGTAACTTTCACAGTATAAGTGAATAAATGTGTTAGCTTTTAATAAGAGGGAAATTTAAGAGATATTATGACATGATTATTTTAAGGAAAACTTTGTCTTTAGTCCTTATTCTTTTGCTTTAATTTTGCTTCTTTCTGTCATTAGACATTGTGTTTGATGAGGGCAAATATTTAAATGATAATTCTTGGTAAAAACTTAAGTAGGACATTTTAAAAAGCAGATTTCAGAGTGGTTGTCAGGAGAGTTCTTGACATACATTAATATTTGGTTTGTTAAATAGATAGCAGTTTCCTCTGATCAACTGACCCAACAAATATTATTTATAGGAAATGTATAATTACTGATAAATATCTTTATTCTAAATTTAATATAACTGTAGAATTCTTTCACTATTTAAGAAACAGAGGGAGAAAATATAAAACATAAAATTAGAGCTATAATAGAGAAAGCACTGGCTGGGTGTGGTGGCACAATCCTGTAATCTCAGTGACTCAGAAGCTGATGCAGGAGGATCGCAAGCTCAAAGCCAGCCTTAGCATCTTAGCAAGGCCCTAAGTATGTTAGCGAGACCCTGTCTCAAAATAAAAACTAAAAAGGGATGGGGATGTGGTTAAGTGCTCCTGGGTTCAATCCCCAATACTAAACAAACAAAAAAGAAAAAAGAAAGAAAGAAAAGAGAAGAAAAAAGAAAAAAGAACAATGAACAAATGCAGTTTTCCTTGTTTTGTGAGCTGGGTGGCTTTTATTTCACTTTCTTTGCCTAGTGCATGGTTGGAACTTTTAATGCAGTATGGTAGGAGTAGTGATGATTGCAGCATCCCTGCCTTGCTCCTCATTTCAGGAGGAAAATTGTTTTGTCTTATGCCATTCAGTACAATGCTAACTGAAATTTTCATAGGTGTTCTTTGCAAGATCAAGAATATTCCCCTCTAGCTTGCTAAGAGCTTTTGGTTGTTTGTTTTTTAAATTAGAATGGATATTCAACTGTCTTTTTTTTCCCTGAGTATTGGGATGATCATATGATTTTTCACTTTTAATTTGTTAATACGGTGAATTGCAGTTATTTATATCTGGTTTTTGAGCCAACTTGTGTTATAGGGTAAACTCCACTTAATCATGATCATATCCTATTGTCCATTTTTATTTTACGCACTGGATTTTATTTGCTAACATTTTGTGGAAATTTTTTAGATTTGTAGTCATGAGAGAGGGGTAGTGTCTATAAGTTTTATTTTATTATCTATTTTTGGTAATTTATATGTCTTTACTCCTTCCCTTACCTTAGAAAAGTAGTTACTCTTTCCAGTTTTCTGGAAGAGCTTGTGTAGAATTGATGTTATATCTTCCAAAAATATGTGGTAAAATTCATGATTGAAGTTGTTGTGTCCGTTGTATTGTTTGTGAAAAAGTTTTACCGACACAATTTAAAAATAGGTGTAGGGAATTAGGTTTAGTGGCATAAACCCATAATCCCAGCTAAATGGGAGATTGAGTCAGGATAATTGCAAGGTCAAGGCCAGACTGGGCAATTTAGCAAGACCCTTTCTCAAACACAATTATGAAAAGAGTTGAGGATGTAGCTTAGTGGTAGAGCATCCCTGAGTTCGATCCCCAGTACTGGGGGGAAAAAAAGATATACAAAGCTATTCAATTTATCTTTTTCTTCTTGAGTGAATTTTCATAATTGTTATCTTTCAAGGACACCATTTGTTAAAGTTATTAAAATTTTTGACATGTTATATGATGTCACTGTTTTTATTCTTTGGGTAATTTGTCTTCAACCTGTTTTCCTCATCAGTCTGGCTAATATTTTATCAATATTGTTGATTTTTCTTAATGAACTAGCTTTTGAATTTATTGATTCCCTTCACCCCAAGGTTTTTCTCTTTGCTGTTTTGTTGATTTTGACTCTGTTATTCAATATTTTTTTCATTTTGCTTACCTTAGGTTTAATTTGCTCTTCTGATTATTCTAGGTCAATTGGATTAAGTTGCTTGATAGTGTTACATATTTTTTCTCTTTTTATTAATTATTGATATGAAAGATGTTGAAATTTCCAACTCTAATTATGGAATTGACTATCTTTGCAGTTCTGTTTTTTAACTTTGAAGCTCTGTTGTTATGTGCATGAACCTTGAGGACTGATATGTCTTCTTGATGAGTTGACCCTCTTATCATTATAAAGGGATGTTTTCATCACTTGTAATATTCTTTGCTCTGAAATATACTGTATTATTTTTAATATAACTACTCCATCTTTTTTTCATTAGTATAACATGGTCTATGCTTTGTATGCTTTTAACCTCTTTTCTATAGAGCGCCACCCATTTCAGTGATGTGATTTGGTTTCTAATCTCACTTTGCACTTTTGAGGGATGTGGGCTCTATCTTCTTTCCCACAAGTGTGCTCCATACTTGGTCAGAAGGGTTGGTGGTTTCATTGGCAAATATACAAAGAAGAGCTCATTTCAGATGTGAAAGTTCATCGATTTTTTGTGGCAAAGTTAATTTTGTGATTCCTGATGGAGGGCTTTGTGGGAGATGTCCAGTGGGCATTTGAATAAATGTTCTGAAGCTCATGGGTGTAGATTTATTCCCCTAGGAAAACTTTCCAGAATGAGAAAAGGACTAAGGATTAAAACCTGGCAAGCATGGACATTTAGTGCAAAAGAATCTATAGTTTAGGTAAGTTCTAATGTAGGGACACCTCAGGCAATAGAAGTTCCTTAGAGCTTCAGCTAAATGCAAACACCAATAAATCCTTACAGTGGAGGATTGTTTGCATATTTTACTGTATGTTCTGTGAAGATTTTAATATTCATTTGAAAATTATTTGATCTAACGTAATGTCAGATAGCAAAAGTTATCTGTAGATTTTTTTTTCTAAATTTAGTTTCAGATGCAGCAAAGAATTTAATTATTCTCATGGACAGGTTGCATAAAATGCCTTGAAGGCTCAGGTTTGTCAGCTGTTTCATTCACATTCTTAGTGCCAAGTAATACCACAGAGGATTCACATGTCTTAATCCTTCAGTAAGCCTGTGATTCAATTGCCAAGTCGTACAAGTGTTCTCCCTAGTGATCCCCAGTCCTTGTTTAAGAGCGCCTTTTGTTGACCAACCTTACCCTGGTTAGGGTGGGGAAGATATTGGGGTAATATTATTACATACAGAAATGTAACAGGCTGCATTGTGCCTGCTGGGGCTCTTGGCAACGTTCATGTTCCTGGTGGGTGTGGAGGCTGTTCAGAAAATTGATCCTAAATAAGATTTGATTTTAACTTTAAAATGTACTTCTTCAGACTGTTGGTCATCTGTGCCACTTATTATGCTTACAGCAATCCAAAACCAGGATATAAAAATGATTTTATCTAGTAATAAATATATTTTCAGATTCTAACCCTGGTTTTATTGTTGGCAGAGACTGTGATGTGGGCAAGGTTACTCAGCATGTGGATGTTGCCATTAATCCAATCTCTAAATTGCAGAAGGCTTCACAATGATTATGAAATTGTGTTTCTGCCAAAGTCAAGGTTGCCCATAGCTTAATATACCCATCCTTTAACATTGTAAACAATGAAATAAAGTTTAATTTTAAGCAAAATAGAAGATGTGTGAAAACAACCTCATCTCCACTTGAGTTATCTTTCTGGGAACTTGTAGTGGTGACAAAATTTCATTGAGGCTGTGAGTGATTTTCCTTGAGACATGGGACTGGTTGTCACACGTATTTCAGGCATATTCTCCCCCTACCTCAGGCTCATCTAGCTAAAATTAGAGGCCAGACATTTAAGTGAAAAATAGTAAATACTATAAACTATTAAACTGATATTCTTAGTACATGTATATTTTTAAAAGTCCAATTTGCGGCATTTTAAAAAGCATCCGTTGTCCTACTTAACATTCTTATTCATTCTCTTTGTATTTTTATGAGCTATTCACACATAGGGACTGTGATTCTTCCAAACCATTTGAACTTGCCTCAGTGAAGACTAAAGATCAGCAAAGGTGATGACACAGCTCCGCAGTCCTTTCGTGTTCTGAACCAAAACGTTTGCCAGGATCTCTTTCAGAAGTAATTTTTTTTTGTGATTTTTGAAATTAAAAGAACTAAACATGACAGTAAGAATGAATCAAATAAAATATAATTAAGAACAATGAAAGAAAAATATATATATTATGGAGGTTCGTTGAAGTGAACACAGGTAATGAACTTTCATGGATCTTTGAAAAATTGAGTTATAGAGTAAGAATTTCAGTAAAATCACAAAAATGAATGTTTCAAGGTTTCTCAGGCCAAGATGTTCCCAACAGCATATTCACCAATAATACCTGACCCCATAAAGATCTTTGGGATAGTTCTATAAAAATGTATAAATTGCCATTTTGGTAATGAAAGCTGATTTTGGATTATGAAAGTCATCTTATTAGACTTTACATCTTCCTGTTCCCTCTTTTGAAAGTTATATGAGCAATGCATCTATTTTTGTATCATAATTTTATTGATAGTTTTATAGCGTATGATCCTTCTTTACATATTATTTTGAAACCTAATATTTGTTGTTGTTGTTAGTAATATCATTAGATAAAATTATTTCAGTTCTAGGTAAAGGAAAAAAACAATTATTACTATTAGGTTTAACATTAATCCCTTTTTCTTCTTCTCCTATTTAATTGGAAAAAGAAGCAATAGTGACAATTAATTTAAAAAATCAATGTTATATGAAGAGAATTTCTTAATTTACGAACTTGAGAATCAAATAATCAAATCCTGTACTAATGGGGACCCAGGAAATTTTCTATTTTATTTAACTGTCTTTGTTATGTTAAAATTCCTTCATAACAATTCTTCCATTTGTAGGGTGCTGTTTCAAAATAGTAAATATTCGGTCAATTTTTAGTGAATCTGGAAAACAGTGCAGTTTGATCATTTCTAATCTGAAAATTCAAACTCAAATTCTTCAAATATCCACAACTTTTTGATTGCCAACCTGATTCCACTCTTATTTTACAAACTTTTGTGAGAGTCTCTTTGAGATTCCAATTTAGGGAAGAAGGGTCTCACCTCAGCATTCCATGCTTCTCAAAATCTCTTTTTATCCTTAGGATATCTTTAATCCTGTCTTTTGCGTATATTTTTGTATAATTCCTCAACTCTGCATGTAAAAATACAACACTCTGCAACTCTTGCACACGTTTGTTTTGCCAGATCTGGATTTGGCACCTGTCCATCTGTCCTTCTCAACCAACAGCTTAATGGGCATTCCAGGCTTCTTTTGTTTGTTCTTTCTGATGCCATATAAATCATGCTGTCCTGTACAGCATGATGTACTGTCCATGTTATTGCTTTCTGATGATGACAGTGATGATCAACTGGGTAGAGAGGAAGCCATAATATTTTTAGGATGAAGGCCAATGTTAGATTAGATTTTTTTTTTTAAAGAGAGGGACAGAGAGACAGAAAGAGGGAATCAAATTTTATTTAGTTTTTCATGTGGCTTTAGTTCCTTCAACACTTCATTGTGTATGTGGTGCTGGGGTTCAAACCTGCATCCTCGCACATGCCAGGCAAGCGCCATAACTGGCTGAACTATTGCTCCAGCCCCGCTAGAACTAAATTTTAATCTCACTCATTAAATGTGCTCCTGAACCTTTGCTCTTTAATTTCATAAGCAGCTATAGGAGCATGGTCCTGGTTGTGTATGTGTATATACACACGTGCATGCACCCCATGTAAACATGTATTTAAATTTAACATTTTTACTAAAGCTGCTACTAAAAATTGCAGCATGGCAAGAGGTTAACCTCTCTAGAAACTCCTAATAAGAGTAATTAGAAAAAGTGATTTAAATAAAGTATTTGGGATTTGTCTTAAAGGCTACAGAGGTCTTTGGAGAATCTTATTCCTGAGATATAACTGAATAGGCTTTTTATTAATTAATTTGAATTGAACATTAGTTTTTCAAATCCATTATGTGAAACTCTACCTAAATCATTAAATAGCAAAACAATTGAATCTACGTCCCCTGCTGACACTGATTGCCTCTTAGAGAGGGCGAGGGGAGCAGGGCCTGCAAGATCACAATGCCATTATAATATAGAAATGCCACAGACCTTGTTGTCAGTGCTCCCATCTTGTTAAGGAAGGGCTGTGTGAGTAGGAAAGTCCTGTGTCAGCTCTGTAGTGCTGCCTTACAGAATGTGCGGTTAAATGCTTGGTTACTTTCATATTTGCCACAGTTTGGAGTGATGCGTGATGGTGGTGTTGCGTGCTGGTTTGAGCATGGATTCTGGAGGTATGTAACTTTTTCCTCTAGGATTCTGGTATAAACCATCCTCCTAAAAACGCCCCCTGCCCCTTGTCACAGGGGAGAAGCTAGCAGAAGCTGACTTCTAAGGATCTTTGTCCTAATTTCATTTTTGTCTATTCATTATTATTATTTGTGAATGAGAGAGAGAGGAGATAGAGAAGCAATTTTTATTTAGTTTTTCATGTGACTTTCGTTCCTCGGACACATCGCTGTGTACATGGTGCTGGGGTTTGAACTCTCGGACTCGCACATGCCAGGAAGCTCCGTAACTGCTGAGCCACCACTCCAGCCCTGTTCATTACTTTTAAACTCACATATGCCTCGAATTCCCCTATCAATGAAGAACTTTCCCTATCATCTTTAAAGCTCTTAGATAAGAATTCTAAAAAATACCATGCAGTTTTTGTGAATATTTTACTCAACATTGTCTTCCTGTATCTTAGTTTTATTGCTTCTTCCTTGCTACACTGAGAAATGAGTTTTTAAGTCTGTGCTCCTGCATTTGACAGCCATTATCCTGTCTCCTCTGTCATCTTTTCCTTCTTTCTGAATGAGTATGACCAGATTACTTAACCTTTAATAATGAAGCTTATTTGGGGAAACTACATCTTTTAAGTGTTTAATTTACAAAAAAAAAAGTGAGCTCTCGAGTGGCTTACTTTCTTAGAGTGTTATCTCTTTGCCTGTACACGTCTCCATTGATAATTGTCTTGTTAACAGAGATCAATTGCTCAGTTGTTTATTGTAAGCTAGCAAGCTGCTTCTTTGGGGCATATTTATAATAGCATCTACTTCATTTCTAAGAGTCTTACTTTTAACTTTACATAGCATTTAACTATTTTTATATGTTTGAGAATTGAGGGACCAGGAAAGTGTTGTGTCACTCAAGAAGTCAGTAGCTACACCTAGTATTGGCATATGTGTTTCTGGAGAGCTGGCTTTTTTGTTTGTTTGTTTTAAAATAAAGTAGGGATAGTAAGAGAGAGAGAGAGAAAGAAGCAATCTTTCTTTAGTTTTTCATGTGACTTTCATTCCTCAGACACTTCGTTGTGTATGTGGTGCTGGGGTTTGAACTTGTGTACTCATATATGCTAGGCAAGTGCCGGAACTGCTGAGCCACTGCTCCAGCCCCGGAACTGGGTTTTTGTACTATTACCAAAATCATTGTAATTTGTTGCTACATCAAGTGTCTTGTAGATTGTTTCTAAATGCTTTGCATTTAGAGAATTTTCTCAGAACTATGATGGATATTATGATAATTCATGCAAGAACATTATCCTCAAGTCTCTTGCAGTGAATTAGGGGAAATGACATTTGCACAAATAATCATGTTACAAGATTTAAAAGGATTAGAATAGTAAAGGAGACATGGTGTAAATGCAATAGGATTCTTAGGGGGAAAAAAACTTCTGTGGTGGAAAGTAGGAGAAAATTCTGTAGGGAAGGAGATGTTTTCTGTGCTTCTCTAAGGAAACTTAGGATTGGGTGCTCCTTGTTAAATAGTAGGTGGGGAAAACAGCAAGAGTGAAACTGAGGAAGGAGGAAGGCGTAGGGTGGCAGTGGTGTTGGGATCAGGAAGTGACAAATTTGGCCCAAGCTTACTGAATATTCCTGACAGCATGAGGACTTGGCGTTGGTGTTTTTGGCTTTGGATTATTTTTTCTTAATTTTTTTTATTTTTGAACAACCATACAAGTTTTTAACAAAATAATATAAAATGTGTATAGATTCTGGATATTACAATTACCCCCAGGAGTGCCACCCCAATTACCCACCTTATCCCTCCTTTCCCCTTCCCCCACATATCTCTAATAAAGGACTATGTTGTATAGCATTATTTCTTATCTGGATTTAACACATGATAATAGACCAACTTTGTCACTGGCCAGGGTCTAGTCCCAACCTCCACAAATGAGTGGACACATTCAACCCTTGGTTCTCTGGGTTAAGCTGATTTTACTCAGCATGATTTCTTCCATAGCCACCCATTTACCTTCAAAGGCTGCAATATCATTGTTTCTAATTGCTGCATAAAACTCCATGGTGTATATGTACCACAGTTTCTGGATCCATTCTTCCAGTGAGGGACACCGGGGTTGTTTCCATAGCCTAGCAATAGTAAATTGTGCTGCTATGAACATAGATATTGCTGTGTCACTATAATGTGCTGATTCTAAATCCCCTGGAATGATACTCGGGAGTGGATTAGCAGGGTCCTATGGTGGGCTCATCCCTAGTTTTTTAAGGATTCTCCACACTGCTTTCCAGAGGGGCTGTACCAGTCTGCAGCTCCACCAACAGTGTGTCAGTGTGCCTATCTGTCCACAGCCCCTCCAGCATCTATTATTGTTGATTTTCTTCATCTTTGCCATTCTGACTGGTGTAAGGTGATATCTTAATGTGGTTTTCATTTGCATTTCTCTGATTACTAGAGATTTAGAGCACTTTCTCCTGTATTCATTGGCTTGATCAATGTCCTCTGGTGAGAAGTTTCTATTTAGCTCTTTGGCCCATTTATTAATTGGGCTGTTAGTGTCTTTGTAGTTGAGATTTTTGAGGATTTTGTAGATTCTGGATATGAGACCTCTGTCAGAGGAATCATAGCCCATGGTTCTCTCTATTTCTGTAGGAAACCTCTTGACTCTTTTGATTGTTTCCTTGGCAGTACAAAAGCTTTTTAGCTTTATGGCATCCCATTCACTGATTTTTGACTTTACTTCCTTCACTTTTGGAGACCTGTTGAGAAAGTCTTTGCCTACTCCCAAATGTTGAAGTGTTGCACCTAATTTGTCTTCTATCAATTGCAAGGTAGCTGGTTTAATTCCTAGCTCCTTGATCCATTTTGATTTGATTCTTGTGCAAGGAGAAAGATATGGGTCTAATTTCAACTTTCTGCAAGTGGATGACCAGTTTGTCCAGCACCATTTGTTGAAGAGGCTGTCACTCCTCCATGTAATATTTTGTCCTCCTTTGTAAAAAATCAGATGTTTAAAAATTTGAGGGTTTGTTGCGGGGTCTTCTATTATATTCCATTGGTCTTCTTTCCTATCTTGATACCAGTACCATGCTGTATTTGTTACTATGGCTCTATAGTATAGTTTTAGATCTGGAATGGCAAAACCACCTGTTTCATCTTTCTTGCTTAGTAGTGTTTTGGCAATTCTTTGTTTCTTATTATTCCAAATGAATTTGAGAATTGCTTTTTCTATGTCTGTGAAGAACAACATAGGTATCTTTATAGGGATAGCATTAAATTTATATAAAGCTTTCGGTAGAATGGCCATTTTTATTATATTAATTCTGCCTATCCAAGAGCATGGGACATCTTTCCATCTTCTTAGGTCATCTTGGATTTCATTCTTCAATGTTTGATAATTTTAATTGAAGAGATCTTTGATTTCCCTTGTTAGGTTAATTCCCAAATATTTTATTTTTTTTCGAAGCTATTTTGAAAGGGATTGATTTCCTGACTTCTTCTTCAGTCCTATTATTATTAGTATATAGGAAACCTATTGATTTATGAGTGCCACTTTGCTAAATCTATTTATGAGTTCAAGCAGTTTACTGATGGAGTTTTTTGGATCTTCCAGATACAGGATCATGTCATCAGCAAAAAGAGAGAGTTTTACTTCCTCTATTCCTATTTTTATCCCTTTGATTTCTTTCTCTTGCCTAATTGCTCCAGCTACGGTCTCAAGAACAATATTGAATAAAAGAGGTGAGAGTGGACATCCTTGTCTTGTTCCTGACTTTAGTGGAAATGCTTTCAGCTTTTCTCCATTTAGTATTATACTAGCTGAGGGTTTAGCATATATAGCCTTGATGAAGTTCAGAAATGGTCCTTTGAACCCCATCTTCTCTAGAGTTTTGAACATAAAAGGGTGCTGGATTTTATCAAAGGCCTTTTCTGCATCCAATGAGATGATCATATGGTTTTTGTCCTTGCTTCTGTTTAAGTGGTGGATTACGTTAATTGTTTTGCGTATGTTGAACCAGCCCTGCATTCCTGGGATGAAGCCCACTTGATCATGATGTATTATTTTCTTGATAAGTTTTTTAATATGGTTTGCTAGTACTTTATTAAGGATTTTTGCATCCAAGTTCATAAGGGATATTGGTCTGTAGTTTTCTTTTTTTGATGTATCCTTGTCCGGTTTTGGTATCAGAGTTATGGTTGCTTCATAAAAGGTGGATGGGAGCATTCCCTCCTTTTCAATTTCTTGGAATAACTTAATAAGGAGAAGTGTTAGCTCCTCCTCAAAAGTGTGGTAAAAATCAGCGGAGAAGCCGTCTGGTCCTAGGCTTTTCTTCTTTGGTAGACTTTTAATTGCAATCTGGATTTCAGTGCCTGTGATTGGGCTATTTAGGAATTCAATATCCTCCTGATTCAATTTAGGGATGTTGTATATGTCAAGAAATTTATTAAAAAAATATGGAACGCTTCACGAATTTGCGTGTCATTCTTGCGCAGGGGCCATGCTAATCTTCTCTGTATCGTTCCAATTTTAGTATATGTGCTGCCGAAGTGAGCACTGGATTATTTTTTTATTAATTTATTTGGTAAACCAGAACTTTGATCAAAAGAGATCTATGAATAGATTTGTGGGAAGGGGGATTGTTATTAGTGTTTTTATTTTTATGCTCAGCAGTAAGGTTACACGTGAAGGAAGAGCTGGGCTGTGTGTCTTCTATTTCATTCAGCTCTACACACTCTTACTCAGCTACACAGTCTGACTTGTGTCACAGGAGTTGTTGGCCCAAGGCATTGATAGAATAGTAGTGGTTCTCTTGGATTTTGTATCTTTAGAAATACCAGGAAAGCTTGTTTTACAAAATTATCTGTCAAACCCCTGATGTGTTCTTACACATATCCCCTAAAGGCAAGTGATCAATGCCATGATGTTTTCTACCCATTACAATACAATGGAAGCCACGGGAAAAACTAAATAAAATCGATTCTCTCTTTCCCTCTCTCTCTCTCACTGTCCCTCTTTCAAAAAAAGTAAAAATAAATAAATAAAACAAGTCTCCTGGTGTACTTTGAGAATGCTGTTTAGGAGAAGGATGCTCCAAGGGTAAACCTGTGTCTAGAAGAATATCTAGGCCCAAACTAATTTATTTAAATGGTGCTGGGGATTGATCTCAGGGCCCACGCATGCTAAGCATATGCTCCACCCCTGACCCTGTGCTTGTTACCCACAAGCTGACTTTTGTTTATTTATTTTTCCTGGCATTCAGAATTGAACCCAGGACCTTGTAAATACTAGGCAAATGGTCTACCACTGAGCTGCACAACCATCCCTGTGGTTTATTTTTTTGATTGAGTTTACAATTTTCCCTATACTGTTCTGATATAGCTCAGAAATAAGCCAAACACAAGAAAATAAACATATGCATATAAGAATGCATAAATCTAATCCATTCACTTCATTGGTTAATTTTTATCCATTCCTGTTTAATAAAAATTAAATAATCAGTGTTTCATGCCTATAAGTTGTTTCCTGGCACAGGAAATCGGGAATCAGACTTTCAGAGGGTAGTTGCATGAGGGATTCTTCTCCGGAGGAAGATTGGCTGTGCCTTTTAAATGAGTACCTTGATTTCTGTTAATGAGCTATTCACATGTTTAAAAGAACAATGAAATTCCTCCCCAGCCTTCTGCTATATTATTTTAATCTTCTATAAATAGTTCTTAATAAAGGCATTTTATTCTAAATTGATGTTATTTTACGTAATGCGAGCTTTTGAGAGGAAAATCCTTGTAGAGCTAGCATATGGGTACCTTATGCTACCGTGCACTGCCTCTAACATGCTCTTCTCTGTAATCCTTTTCCGTATTCAATTCTTTTTCCATGTAAGACTTATAATCTTCATGTTGTCTTGGGTGTTTGGACCTTCCTTACCATCCTGTTTTCCCTGGGCCCATTTGTCTCCAGCCTTTAGTTCCCCACATTGCTTATGTGACCCTCCCTCTGGCTTCTTTCCATCCCTTGCTTCCTTTCTTGTGGCCCCTAGAACCTTGAATTTTGTATCCTGTGTTAATATTTACAAAGGACCAGCTTTCATTGACCATCTTTGCTGTGCTATTTTTTAAATTTAGTTTTCTACTTTACTCATTTATGCTTTTATTTTTATTGGTTTCTTTCTTCTTCTTTCCTTGAATTTAGTGTATTTTTGCTTCATATCTAGTAAGTTTGAATGTTTATTTTGAATATTTGTTACTTTGTTTTAATGAACACATGGAAGACAGTTAATTTGCTTCTTGATACTATTTTCCTTTCCACAGGTATGATTTGTTGTATTTCCATTTATTCCAGATTGAAACATTTGAAAATTTCCGTTGTGATCTATTGCTTTTTAAAATGCTTTTTTCTTTAAAGCTGTTTTAGGTTTGCAGCTAAATTTACAGGGAGATATAGATCTCCCTTGTACCTTCTGCCCCCAGAGATGCCAGTCTCCTCCACTATCAATATCCACCCCCCCAGACTGATGCATTTGTTCGTTGATGACACTACACAAACACATCAGTACCTGATGCCCATAGTTTATGTGAGGGTTCACTCTTGGCATTCTGTGGGTTTGGATAATTGTACAAATACATGTATTCACCAACGAACAGTGTATTTTCATTTCCCTAAAAATGCTCTGTGCTCTGCCTCCTAATCTCTCTCTGCCCCCTTTACCTTTGGAAACCAGTGATCTCTTTACTCTTTCTATAGCTTTATGTTTTCGGAAATAGTATATAACTGGGATTGTGTAGTGCATTGCTTTTTCAGATTGGCTTCTTTTATTTATTATTATGCATTTAAGCATCTTCTATGTTTTTTCATGTCTTGATAATTTATTTTTCTAGTGCTTAATAATTTTCCATCCTATTGAAGAAAATCTTGGTTGTTTTTGTTTTAGCCATTATGAATACAGGTGTGAGCTTTCATCTGAACATAAGTTTTCAACTCTTTCAGTAAATGCCAAGGAAAGAAGCTGCTGGATTTATGATCAGAATATGTTTAGTTTTATAAAAATCTGCTAAACATTCTTCCAAAGTAGCTGTATCATTTTGCATTCCCACCAACAATGAATGGGAGAGTTTCTATTTTTCTTCATTCTCTGCCAGTTTTTGGTCTAGATTTTGGTCATTCTAGTAGGTATGTGGTGTTATCTCATTTTAATTTATATTTCCCTGATGACCTATGATACAGAGGATTTTTTCAAATGCTTATTTTCCATTTCTATATCTTTTTGTTGAGGTATTTGTTGAATTCTTTTGCTTATTTTAAAATTGGATTGTTTTCTTAATGGGTTTTAAGAGGTCTTTGTATATTTTTGAATAGCAGTCCTTTGTCAGATACGTCTGTTTGTAAACATTTTCTCCCACACTGTGGCTGGCTTGTTTTCTTATTCTCTAGACAATGTCTTTTGCAGAGTTTTAAATTTTAATAAAATCCAGCTTATCAATTTTTTTCATAGACCACTCCTTTGGTGTTGTATGAAAAAAAATTGCCAAACCAAAGTCATCTAGACTTTTCTTGGTAAATTATGTGGAGTGAGTTTTCTGGTTTTAGATTTTGTTTTTCGTTTGGTGACCCATTTTGAGTTAACCTTTGTGTGTAGAGTCAATGCTGTGTCTAGATTCAGTTTTTGCATCTCAGTTTCCACTTGTTACAGCTTCATCTGATGAAAAGACTTTTTCCATTGTGTTGCTTTAGCTCTGTTGTCAAAGCTAGTTGCCTATATTTATGTGGGTCTGTATCTGGGCTGTTTCATTCTGCTGATGGATTTATGTATTCTTTCACTCAAACTACACTGTCTTGGTTACTGTAACTTTACAATAGGTGTTGGAGGAGGATAGTTCAATCTTCCAACTTTGTTCTTCAGGGATATTTTTCTGCTTTAATCAATAAGTTATTCAGGAATACACTTTTAATGAGCTCCCTTTATAGTTAATTTTTGACAGTTGCTATTATTCAAATATTGAAGAATTTCATGTGGCTTAGTGTATGGGCACTTTTGGAAAATGTCCTATAAATGCTTAAAAAGCACATGTATTCTCGATTTGGGCAAGATTGTAAAAATATTTATTAAATCAAGAATGCATCTAATGTTAAATCTATCTCCATGCTAATTTGTGCACGTTTTTTTTTTTTAAAAAAGAGAGGGACAGTGAGAGAAAGACAATCAATTTCATTTAGTTTTTTCATGTGGCCTTCGTTGCTCCAACATTTCATTGTGTATGTGGTGCTGGGGTTCAAACTTGCATACTCGCGCATGCCAGGCAAGCACTGTGTAATGGCTGAGCTACTGCTCCAGCCCCTAATTTGTGCACATTTGATTGATGTTCTACATTCCTTAAATGTCTTAAGGTATTATTTGTCTTCTGTCAACTATCATTGCTAAAAAGATTATTTTACGGAAGTTCTCTACCCTTTCTAGAGAGCCTGTTTTTATTCTCTGTGAGAATTTGAGCCGTTCATTTATTTATCCATTATTTTTAAAATATTTAGCGATTGCCAGTGAGTGGTCTAGACATTGGAGTTACATCAGTGAACACAGCAGCAAATAATCCCGAATAAGAGAGGATAAAGCTGGCTGCTAAGGGAAATTAAATCCTTTATTATCAGTGGCTTAATACCTTGCAGTTTTTTTCATACTTTAATCACACTGTTACATTTAGGTGGTCTACTCTAAGCAGATCATTCAAAGATGCGGGCATTTTGCACTTTGTGGCTCTGTCATCTCTAACATTTGGTGTCATGCCATCCTAGGAGCATCTCCATTCCAGCTGCTAGAGAGGGAAAAGAGAATCAAGGGTTGTTTAGGATGAACTTATGGACCTGGCCCACATTCTTGCAGCCAGAATTCAGTCCTTGTCCATATTTAACTTCAAAAGTTCCTGGGAAAGGTATTCCACCAGTGGGTCCTAGAGCAAGAGAAAACTCCTTTGCAATCAGCTAGCAATCTCTGTCATGGAAAGACAGATGATAAATAAGTATGAAACAGTGTATTAAATAGAATTAGGATTTAGGAGGAAAATCAATGTGTGAGAGAGAGAGAGAGAGAGAGAGGGGAAGGAGAGGAGAGGAGAGGGTGGGGAGTGTTTTCATTGTAGATAGGTGACTGATAAGAGCTCACTGAAAAGGCCATTTGAAGACACCCCGGAAGAAGTAAAAGGTGGAGATCTTGACAGAATCAGAAGAAAGATGCTGGAAGCATAGAAAATATCAAAAGTAAGTATCCTGAGGTGGAGGCAAGCCTGGCTTGACCAGAGAAGCAAGGAAAGCTCTGTGGTGCCAGGAAAGGGGGTGAGGGGCTAGAGGGAAAGTGAGGTCACAGATAAGGTAGGACCATGTGGGACATCCCAAGTCTTCCATTTCCACTGAGTAACATTGGAAGCCATGGATTGTTTTTGAACAAAAGGCATGGTCTGACTTATTTTAGTGGGAAAATTCTGGTTACTAGATTGAGAATAGACTGTGGATAGGGGCAGCGTACAGAATTAGGCTGGTTTGGAGGCTCCTTTAAATTTAGGTGAGAGATAGTGGTGGTTTAAACTAGAGTGTTAATAGCAAATCCAGTATGAAGCTTTCACATTCTGAGAGGTTTTGAAGGTAGAGCTGGCAGGAATTGCTAAGGAATAAGATGTGCAATGTGCAAAAAAGGGAATATTCAAGGATGAATGTTTGGCCTCAGTAACTGGAAAAGTGGAAATGTCATTTGATGAGGTTGGGGAAATTATTGGAGGAAAATCAGGGACTTGGTTTTGATGTATAAACTTCGAGATGGTTTTGTAACATCCAAATGGAAATTTAAAATAGCAAGGAGAGAGAGCCAGGCTGAAAATCTGTATTGCCAGTTGTCAACACAGAGATGGCATTTAAATGGGACTAGATGAAATCAGAAGGTGTGGTGGAATAGAAGAACTGCAAGGGAGAAGCCCTGGGGCATTCTGATACAGCTAGGTCAGAGAGATAAGAAGAAACCAGCAAAAGAGACTGAGGTGGAGGTCACAGAAGGTAAGAGAAAACCTCCCGGGAGCCAGACAAGACATTGCGTCCATAAGGAGGCAGTGATAAGAGGTCTAAATGAAGGTCAGCAGTGACCTTGATAAGAGGAATGGCAGGTGCACAAAACGTTCATCAGCAAGTGCTCTTGGAATCCCATCATGTGGAGAGGAAGAGCAGGAAGCAGGAATGTCAGAGGGAGAGATGGGCTGAGATGCAGTCCAGTGAAAATTTCAGCAGATGCCGTGGGAGCTCTGAGGTTACAATGACCCTTCAGATCAGTCCTGAATTGGGACCCGTTGTCCAGTCCTGCAGAAATTTATCGCTGACCCCTCACTGAAAGAGCAGTGCTCTGGAAAGGGGCTTGTTTTGGACAAGGTTGTTCCTCAGTCAGGCAGTTCTGAAATCCGTTCATACCCGAGGGCTGTGGTTCTGGGAGCATTTCTAGCAGCTGGGGGTAAGTTCTTCCAGGGAGCTTGCTGGGTGACGCTTCTCAGTGTCTTCTGAAGCAGTGTACATGGACTAGCTGAGGCAAAATCCTGAAAAGAGCAAGTTCAAAAGGGAATGGTGGGGCTGGAGCAGTAGAGTTCTTGCCTGGCATGCGTGAGGACCCTGGTTCAAACCCCAGCACCGCATACACAACGTAGTGGAAGAAAAACAAAAGCCAGATGAAAAAACAAAGTTAATTCTCTCTATAAATTAAAAAATGTAAGAAATCAGAGACAAGGGGGTTAGATGTTTTCTCCATTTCTTTTGCTCACTAGAAAATGTCTGGGGTGTGGATTCATTTTTGTTATTCTTTCTTGGCATCTGAAACATACTTTGCATCTCAGAATTCCCATCATTTTTTAATACTGACACTTCAAATATTGTTTTCCTTTCATTTCCTTTTTTCGTCCCTGGAACTTCCTTTATATATGTTGGAATCTTTCAATTTTCCCTTTATACGTTCTAATTTTTATTTCATCTTTTGGTTTCTGGAAAATTCCTCAGTGTTATTTCCTAATTCACTGCTTCTCTTATACGGTGTCCAATCTAGAGTTTATTCTGTACTTTGAATTTACACATTTATTAAAGCATATATTTTTGTTTCACGGTTTCCGATTTATTCTTTTATGTATCCATATTTTATTTCTGAGTGCTTTGTATCATATTTTGACATTCTTTTTAAGGAATATTATTTCCTCCTCTGTCTCTTGGTGGAGTCTTAACTTACCTTAGATTCTTTTTCTTACTCTTTTATTGTTTTAATTTCCTATGGAGTGAATTACTATTCCAATTGTTGACATTATTGGCTGTCATTCCTAGTGTTAGTTTTGGACATGTATTTTGTAATTTTAAACTGATTTACTATTTTCTAGCTGTGTAGAATGAGAAATTCTACTATACTTTTATGCTTTACTTACCTCTCCACTTACCACTTTCTGATCCATAGTCTTGTAGTGGCCACCGGTTTCCCATTTCAGAACAGCAGGTCTTTTAGTGGTTCCTTAGGGATCCGGCCCCTGTGCTGTTAAAGCTGTGTCACATCCTGCTACTGAGCAGTGGCTGGTGTGGCTCAGGCCTGGTGGTGACATTGTCTCTGCATCTCCAAACTCAAACATGGAGACTTGGTCTCATGTGACAGTTGGAAGGTGACCTTTCTGTGTCTTCTCAGCGAGTGGTTTTTCCTCTTCTTCTTCTTCTTCTCCTTCTCCTCCTCCTCCTGTGGTTCTTCCCATTCTTCTCCTCCTCCTCCTCCTCTTGTGGTTTTTCCCATTCTCCTCCTCCTCCTCCTCCTCCTCCTCCTCCTCCTCCGGACAGTGAGAGAGAGAGAGAGAATGAATTAATTTCATTTAGTTTTTCATGTGACTTCTATTGCTCTGACACTGTTGAGTACGTGGTGCTGGGGTTTGAACTCGCGTACTCGTGCATGCCAGGCAAACACTGTAACTGCTGAGCCACCGCTCCAGCCCCCCAGTTGGTGTTGTTTAACAGAGCCTGGACCTGATTTCCACTTCATGTGTGGATTAGGCTGAGCTCTGGTTATCCCATTGCAGCCCAACTCTGGGTTGCCTCTGCCTGCTTCTGGGAGCTGGGGCAGTACCCCCAGCTTCAGTTCCATGCCGCTCTGCATTATTTTCTGTCTTTGGACCTTGAAGATGACTAAAAATACATCCCTACCTTTTCCCTGTCTCATTCCTTAGGGGAAAACCTAACCCTCACTTCTTATTTTTTTTTTTAATCAAAACCTAACCCTCACTTCTTATTTTTTTTTTTAATCATTCGCAGAAGTCATGTCTAGTTATAGACTTCATGTAGGATTTGGTATTATGTTTCCCTGTGCATGATGGCCTTGGAATTCCTTTCCTTTTCTGTTGGATTATGTTGACGGGTATGGCTCTGGGGCACTCCTTTCTTCTTTGTGTTCTCTGGTGTTTCTATGATATTCCCATCGCCCCTGGGTCTGCTTCTTGTCGTATTGCTCAGAGAACTCATTCTCCTGCTTGGCTTTATATATGATGTGTTAAGAAGAGGGAGGAAGGAAGGCGGGGAAGGAAGCTCTAAAATTTACCTTTTCAACATGGAAAGAGACTAAGAGGAAGTGACAGGAAATGAGTGCTTCCTGGGGCCAGGCTGGGCACTGTACCGCATGTGTTTTACATTTCATTCATTGGGCTCCTAGCAGTGCTTTGAGTTATAAACATTATTATTATTATCCATATTTTATTTTAAAGAGAGAGAATGAGAGAGAGAGAGAGAGAGAGAGAGAAAGAGAGAATCAGTTTTCTTTAGTTTTTTGTGTGGTTTTTGTTGTTCCAAGACTTCGTTGTGTACGTGGTGCTGGGGTTTGAACTTGCGTACTCATGCATGCTGGTAACTGCCGAGCCACCCCTCCAGCCTGCTGTTATCCATACTTTATAGATAAAAGAATGTAGTCAAGAGAGTTAATTTGTCTGGGATTGAGGTCCCTTCTAGAACTGAGGGACCCTTATTTTTAAAATTAGGAATGTCCTGGGAAAACTGGGATAAGTGGGTCACCCAAAATCTAAGGTCAGTGACTAGGAAGTTAGGAGCCCTGAGCATGCACCCAGACCTATCTGAGCATGAAGTCTTTCTTCTCACTGTGATGCTATATTGTCTCCATTAGAAAAGAGTCTGAAAAAAAAAAAAAAGGAAGATTGATTCAGAATAGGTAAAAGACAAAAGCAGGAAAGACTTCATGTAGGGGGAATAACCATTTCCTGAAAAGCATTTTGTCAGGGGAAGTTGTGCATTACCAGGAGTCAGGAGACCACAATTCTGGTTTGCCGAATTCACAAACCCAGCGTAAAGCTGACGTGACATCCTTGAGCTGTTCTTCCCTCATCTGCAGAGTGGGGCCACCGGACAACTCCTAACATGCTTTCCAATTGTAAATGGAAGCTGTCTCTTAAATATAAACTCTCCAAAACCATTTCAAAATCCAATGAAATTAGCTTTTTCAAGGAAAAAGAAAACACAGAAGAAGTCAGGATTTGCAGTATTTCATGATGTGCTCAAATTTCTTGTTCTAGCTCTTTAATGTCAGTATTTTTGATCAAAGTGTAATTCTATCGCAGTGATGGCCTTTCATTTATTTTATTTAATTTGTGATAATTAACTTTATAGTGTTTTCATTGTTGTCTTAAACTGTTTACACAGTGTCCCAAACATCTCAGCGGGCAACTGCTTTATAAATCAAGTTTTCACTGTTTATTGTTATTTATAAAATGTTAATGGCTTCTATTTAAGGCATGTGTGATTAATAGCTGAGACAATGTACTTTTACAACACCACTGTTTTAATCTGTGAAAATCACAAGAGTCACAACATGCCACAGTTATCATCGAAGGCATAGCACTGCATGCATGATATGGGAATTTTCATAAGACGTTTTGAAAGCATTTCTGATTGAATGGAGTGAGAAGTTCACAAGGCACTAATGCCTCCTTTTGTTTCTGGACACAAATTCTCTTACTGATACGTTTCTAACCAAATTCCCCAGAAATAAAATTTTATAAGACACAGGTTCTAATATTTATCATTTTATTCAAGATAAGCTGCATTTCTCTGTTACCTTCACTCCTGCCCTCTCGCTCTGAGCATCTGAAAGCTGAATCCAAAGACTGAAATGAGAATTTGAGATGAGAAAAATGTGGATAATGTGAGCTTTTCTCAAACTAGTTTTTGGTTTGTGTGAGTGGGCATATGTTTCTGTACTGCTCGCTCAGGTCCAAAGTATTTAACTCTTTTCTCATGTCTTTGGTTGTGGTCTTCCTATCAAGATAACTAGGTGAATATAATTAAACAAGCAAAGCCCATTTGACACATTGCAAAAATTCATGGCAGGTTATGAGGAAATTTCAGTAGTAGTGAGATTTCTAAATATATATTGGGAACTTTGAGAAAACTTCAAAGGCTGTAAAACTTTAGGACTTCCTAGCAGGAATTCAAATCCATAGCTGTTTTAATGGGGGTATTCATTAGTTAACTAATCATGTTCTTGGGTTTATGGAAAACACAAAGGCAATTTTAAAAAGTAGTTCCTGCCCTGGAAGGGCTTACAACCTAGCATCGACACTGGTGGCTTTTAGCAAAGATCTATGCTTTATATTTCTTTTGGGGGTAAAAAGAAGAGAAATGAAACTATCTGTAATGATTAGGGTGGTATTTTTCAGAGTTTTAATGTGTTACGTTAAAAATTAACACAGTGTGTTAATATTATTAAATTTCTAATTGATATATGACATACACAGCTTAGTGCATATTTATCATGTGAAGGCATCATGAAACTGTCATCCCATAGAGAGCATGACAGGATCCTAGGGGCTCTCCCGGTGAACTCGCCTGGCATATTATACTCTTTCCCAGAGGTTGCCATTGTCCTATTTTCTGTTGTTAGAAAGTCCTGCCTGTTTCTGAACTTTATATTAGCTAACGCCTGGAGTATATCCTCATTATAGGTTATGTGTGAGAATCCATTGTCTTTATGTAGAGCAGTTCCCATGCTGTGAAATACTCCATTGTATAAATAAAATGAGAATGGTCTACATTGCTCTGCTGTCCATGGACCTTTGGTTTGCTTCTAGTATTTAGATGCTCTAGCCCTCAGCTGCAATCATTCTCATGTGTGTCTTTCGATTAACTCTATTAAGACTTTCTACTGGGAGGCAGAGGGGTGGGTCGTGTTACAGATTTAGTTTTTGAAGACAATGCCAATTAATTTCCCAAGGATTACAAATTTACACTCTGTTAGGTAGTAAATGAGTATTTTTGTAGCTCCATATCCTCATGGACTCTTGATATTTTAAAAAAGCCATTTATTTGGGTATATGATGGTTATGATTTTATTTTGTGTTTCCTGGGTGACAAATGAGTTTTAAGCATCTTTTCATATGCTTATTTATCATTGGAAATCCCCATTAAAAATATCTATTCCAGTCTTTTGCCTATTTTTATATTAGGTTGTCTGTCTTTTTCATTGATTTGTGAGATTTATTTACATTGTATATGCTATGTTTGTGCTTATAATTTTCAATGATAACAGGACTAAAATTCACTTTTCAATTCCCTTGAATGGTTGATCTCTTGACTCAGGGATTGTTCTGTCTGACATTGATTGGGTCCTCTTTTCATCCCAAGTGACCCCATTTAGCCCCTGTGGAATGATAGTCTATTTTCACCGACCCAGCCCATCATTAACTGTGGCTGATCTTGGATTCTCTGTGATCCTTATTGACAAATCATATTCTATGCATCACTATATCAAACCCTAAAATAATGTCACAGAAAAACTGCCTGGCTTATTGACTGTGTCTCAGAAGGGTCAGTTTTATTTCACCCATTAAGAAAGACAAAGGGGAAAAGAATATAATTAGTAAGTAGAGTATTTGAGAGAATTTTAAAGCATCATGGGAGAATGTTCTTAGTTAAACCTCTCCTTTTAAATGAATTCAGTGTTGAAATAAAGTCAGTTCTTTTGTGATTTAAAGATTTGAAAATTTTATCTGAGTAGAACTATTTGGGATATCTCAATTAATGCATGTCCATGTTTCACCACAAGGGAATGGAAAATAACATCTCTTTTATAAAACTATCAAATCTTATAGTTGTAAGGTTCCTGTGAGACAATGTCTCTGTGTCAGGATTGGGAGTAGGTGGGGAAAGGAGGGGGTGTAGTTCAGGCAGGGCTCTGTGACCCTCTCCAATCAGAATAGCCAGGCATCCATTGGTTCTCGTTGCCTTCTGAGAATTTCTTAAGCATAGGCTAAAGCTGCGTCGGTTAAATCTTATGTCAATTTTTAAATCCTTCTCTTGCAGTTGAGGTAGGTAGGTCTCAGAGAGCTTAAGTGGTTTGGCTCAGAGCACACATTTTGGTGAATGGAAAGATTGGGACTGAAATCCGAGTTTGCTCTCGTCTTGATGGTTTGTGTTAAGGTGGACCAATAACTCAATGATTCATTATGTTCTTTTTCTTCCCATCTCCTTCCTCTGGATAACATATTAATATGAGTTACTCAGAATCAGCGTGTGTTGTCTGCCTCAGGAAAGAGGTGTTATTTAATATGTTTGCCGAAATTGCTTGTGGCCCCTGAGTTTCCATCTTACCAGATATTCATGGTCACAAATTCATACAGGATCTTCTTTCTGTATCATTTTATAGCCCTTTGAATAATTCATTTCATAGTTTTGATTGTGCAATGATAAATCTTGCATCCTCCTATCATCTAGTGCACCTTCACCCATTCTAGGTACCTAATATTGGCTCTGTTTTGTTGGTCTTAGTTCTGTTTTGATTTCTGTTATGGTTTGGATATGTGGTCCCCCAAAAGCTCATGTATGAGGACATTCAAGAACACTCAGAGGTGAAATGATTAGATTATGAGACTTGTGACCTCCTAGGTGGATCAATCCACCCATATGGATTCACTGGGTGTTAACTGTAGGCAGGTAATGGCTGGAGGAGGTGGGCCACTAGGGGCATGACTTTGTATTTTGTCCCTGGTGAGCAGAGCTCAACTGTAGCCATGCTCTGAGCTGCTTTCCTCCACCATGCCCTCCAACTATGATGTTCTACAGAGCTGTGTAGCCAGCCACCTATGGACTGAGACCTCTAAAACTATGAGCCAAAACAAACTTTTCCTCTTCTATGTTGTTCTTGTCCTGTTTTTTGGTCACAGTGATACAAAGTGGACTCAAGTGGTTTCTTTACTTCCTCTCCTTTTCTCTTGTTTTCTTCCCCAGTGTTTGATGCCATCAGATCTAATGTCTGGTCAGGGGGACCAGAAGAGTTGGTAGAAAGAAGTCAGTCAGGAAGTGAATCTGGAAAGTGACTGACTTAAGGGTCCTTGTTTACTTGAAGAAGGAAAAGTATAGGAGGCCTCATATTTAACTTAGGAGGGAAAAGGACAGTCCCCGGGAGGGCGGTTCCGGAAGCCAAGATGTGAGAGCCAATGGGGAGGGTTGCAGCCAGGGGCATGACCAGGGGACCTGATCTACACTAATTTCCTTGATATTCTGCTCCAGAGCTACAAGGGATATGGGGAAGTTGGGAGGGACAGAGGAGAGGCAGGAACTCTTGACCATGCAGTTGATTTCCGGGATTTGGGGCCTACTTTTTCTTTTTTAAAGTGTAGGGTACAAAAGTAGTACAGTAATAGGGTTTTAGAAACTGAAGGGGCCTGGGAAGTCTTCTTTACCAATGACTTTATTATGCAAATGAAGAAATTTAGGCCAAGAGTAGTCAAACCAGGCCCCCTGACTCGGTTCTGAGGAGAATGTGGAACAAGAGTCCAACGCTTTTCATCCATATTTGCTCAGCTGCACGAGGCTGAGTTTTATTCCAAGTGCAGCTGGAAGCTATGGAAGAGAAATGAGCTGATTACTAGTTAAGAAGGTGACTCCCACTGTGTGAAGAATGAACTGGAAAAGAGAAGAGTGGACACTGGGAGAGCAGGTAGGGGGCTGCTTCAGTGGTCCAGGTGTGGAATGATTGCATCCGGAAGATGGGGAGATGCAGGTGTTGTTTGAAGTTAATCTATCAGGAAAAATTGATGGATTGGATGTAGTAGGAAAAATTATAGGAGGAATCAAAGGTTCATGACTTGAGCAACTAAGTAGATATAGGGACAGTTTCTCCAGTTGTGGGAAGGGGTGAGAGTATGATTGAAGGTTAGGAGGGTTAAGGGAAGAGACAGTGGGGAGAGAGTTTGAGGATGAAAGTGAGGATTTGCTCTCATTTGCCCTTACATAAACTACTGAAATTGCCTGTCCAGATCCCTGGAGCATGGTCCAGCTTCCTGCATTCTGCTGCACATCACAGGACAGTTCTTTGCCATCAGGATCCTTAATTATAAAGGATACCATGTTAGTCAGCTTTCTCTTGCTATGACAAAATACCTGAGATAATCAACTTGTAAAGAGGAAAGATTTATTTTGGTTTGTGCTTTCAGAATGTTTCTGTTCATAGTTTCTTGGTTCTGTTGCTTTGGGTCTGTAATGGCACAGTAAATTATGAGAGAAATATGTGACAGAGGACATCTCTTTACCTTGTGGTGGCCAGGAAGTGTGATCCCGATACCTATCGCTTTCAAGGGTGCAATGACCTAACTTCCTAGCACAAAGCCCCACCTCCCATTGGTTCCAAATAGTGCTGTAGATTGGGGACCAAGCCCTTAACATATGGGGCATTTGGAGGACATTTAAGATGCAAGTTATAGCAGCCACCATGGTAAAATTTTATCAGTCATTTTAGGACGGTCAAGCTAAGATGATAAAGTACAAAATGTTTTTCTCTTCTTTTTGCCTTTTATCCACATAGAAATGGAATTAGGAATCCTTAGCATTCTTGGAACCTACCTACTAGAAGAGAAAGGGTGAGGGATATTTTCCCAAATGTGCTGCAAGAGGAATGAGGAGGAAGGGTAGCCCTTTCCAGCATGCTGTTTCTATAAGTACGCATGCCAAAAAATATTTTTTGAGACACTTGTGCATTCTGGGCCTGATTCCAGGCCCTGGAAGCATAAACAGGGAGGAAAACAGAGTTCTTGCCCTTATGGAAGCTGTATTCCTGAAAACTGGCTATGTCAGTGCCCTGGCCCCAAATGGAATAGTTCACTGCCCATATCAGCAGCAGGAAGTCTAACCCTCTACTCAGACCAAACAGAGGCTCTGCTCACTGACTCTAAGACCACAGGTGTTCTCAGCCCATGCGGTTGCTATGTTGTTTCCTTGACCTGTGGACCTTCTGTGTTTGCCAGACTCACCTACTCAGGACTGATCTTCTGTGCCACTGGGGTGTGCTGGCTTGTGTCCGGTTGATGCCCTTGCTTTCACTACTGCCCTGTGCCTGCCCGCCCTGGTGTAGTTCGGTCCTTCCTGAAGCATTTTATTCTCAGCCCTTGATATTGTCATCTTCATCTGAGCTCATGCTACTCCTGGGTTTATAGCACTTGCTTCACAAAGCTCACAGACTTTCTTATGACATCTGGAACACGGTTGTTTGTACCTTGATTTTAAAATTTGACAGTATTTTTTTTTCCTTTTCTTCCAAAATAGATGGCAAGCCCCTTACACAACACTGGTACCATTAATTGATCCATGTATCAGGAGGGACTCAGAATCTCATAACTGTCTGTGTGGGATTTAAAGTGCAGAGGGTCCCTGCATCCTGATTGTGTGACTGTGCTCATCTCTAAGCAGTTCTGTCCTTGGTGGCCTTTTTCCTTCTCCATCTCCTGTCTCAGAGCCTCCTCCTTGGGTTTGTGAGGGCATTACCATGACAGCACCCCTTAGGATGCTGGGCTAATTTTGTGTATGGAAAGGATAGTGGGATGTCTTGCTTGCCAGCCAGTTTAATACAGGATGACACTCCTGGCACACCAAATTGAGGTAGAAGAGCCAACACCTCCAGAGAAGGGCCCATTTCTATGGAGATTAAACTAATACAATGAGGGAGCACAAAACATTTTTATTTTTTCTTGTATTTAAATGTAAGAAGACAGTAATTCCCAAACCAGAAGATGCGTTCTGACTGTTATTAGCTGAGGGAGGTGCCATAAGTTAATTTATCTGGGTACATTTGGAGAACCAGGCAGACAAGGTACATGTTCTGTGTTCTTGCCCTTGGTATAATGCTGACAATTTGAGCATTAATCATTTTGGATATCCTAGATTTGTTATTTTAAAACTATAAATGCAATAATCCCCACGCCCTTCTGGGTAGAAGCTGAAATAAAGTATTGTAACCCTTTATCCAAGAGTATGTGGCTATAGAGTCAAGACTTTCAAAAGTCAAAACTGCTTCTGTTTGGGGCTGGAGTGGTGGCTTGGCAGTTACGGCGCTTGCCCAGCATGTGCGAGTACACGGGTTCAAACCTCAGCACCCACGTGCATAACTAAGTGTCAGAGAAACGAAATCCATGTGAAAAACTCAATAAAAATTGATTCTCTCTCTCTCTCTCACAGTCCTCCTCTCTTAAAAAAAAAAACGGTTTATGTTTTAACTCAAATAATCTCCAAATTATTTAACAGGTCTTGAATACTTCACCCGTAATTTGTTGGTTGAATCAAACACCTGAACCATTCAACTCAGGTTTAGAACAGCAAGCTCTGTGGAGCTCCTTAATGCATTTACTGTCCCTGTTTCTAGTCATAAAGCATGTGAGTCGCATCACTGTAACAGACTCCCTGGTTATAGAGACTTTTGGGTGACGCTATGGAAGTAATGACAATATAAAGTCCATGAGAAAGGGGTCAGCTCAGTGAGCCTATTCCTCAGCCCTTTACTGAGTACCTCTAGAATCCCACACACTGAACTGGGAACCCCAGAGGCTGGGGTATAAGGCAGGAGCTCACTCTTCCAATGGGACATGCAAAGTTTCTTTTTAAAAAATACAGATGCATAGGCCCCACTCTAGACTTTGATATATTTTTCAAAACTTGACAGATGATTTTGATATACACCCAGGGTTGAAGACTACTGGCATGAAGTATAATTTTGTTTCCAAAGCACTTGGAGTCTCTTTGGGAATTTTGGTGTTTTGTGTATAGCTGTCCCTCCGTCTTTAGAGCTTCTTGTACAGATAACATATATGTTTCAAGGAGATGCAAAGACAACACAACTAGAGGCTGAGATGAGCAGGAGGTAGAATTTGAACCTAAGCTCCAGGACAGATAAGATATCTTTAAACACATATAAGAGACCAGGACATTCTGAGTAAAAGACTATCATAAACCTGGGCTCAAAGGCAGGAATATATAAAGTATATATCAGGTATTAATTGGATCTTAGTTGGAAAGTAATGAAAATTAAGCCCAAATATCTGGATTTCAGTTCTGTATATGGCACTAAAAAGCTATTCATGTTGACAAATTATCTCACTTCTGTCTGAGCCCTGGTTTTCATATTTGCCAAATTTTGGGCAATAATTCCTATCAGGCCGTATTAGTTCATCTTCATTACTATAATAATAGATCTGAGGCAGTCTAACTTTATGAAGAAAAGTGGTATATTTAGCTCATACCTTTGGAGGTTCAAGGGGTGCTGCCTTTGGTCCAGCTAGGCAAGGGCTCTCTTGGTTTGTTGCATCACACCATGATGGGAGTGACTAGGAAAGTGAGAGATCATTTCCTAAAAATAGGAAAGTCAGAGAGCAGGAGTGCTGTGATCCCTTTTGATGGCATGGCCCCAATTGACCTGAGGTCCTCCCCCTGGGTTTCACCTCTTAAACACTCTGCACCATCACTGCCACTAAGGATCACTCTCCCAGCACATGGATCTTAGGGGGACATAGTTAAACACATCTAAAACACAGCACAGACCATTTGGAGCCCGTAAGGCAACGTGTACACAAGCAGTCTCTACGCTACAGAGCTCTGCCTGATGCCATCTAAAGTTATTGTTTTTTGGAGGGGAAGGCATTGAAGGTTTTAGGATTGAAGTATAAAATGTGTTCAGAATATAAATATATTATATTGTTTTGTTGGAAAAATAATAAGTTCCTTCTCTTTACTTCTGAGTGAGAGGAATAGCTAAACATAAATATTCCTCATCACTGAATCACTTCATGTAACTCTGTTTAAGGACTTGGAAGTCACCCTTCAGAAAGATCACGCCAACCCCCCATGATGGCCGCTGCAGAGGCTAACTCCGAAAAAGTGAAATGTGAGTATCCATGCTTACCTCAATATGTGATGAGTGGTGCACAGCCCTCACGCTATTTTTAAGAATTCTTTTCTTTAATTAATAGCTCTCAGCACTCTATACTTGCACACCTTATATAATTCATCCTATTGCCTTTATTTAAATATCACCAACTTCTGAGACATCGGTAGCAACTTTTCTTTTTTGTTGCAAGCGTAGTAGACAAATTTTATTATAGAAAGCACAGAAAGTAAAGCACAGGGAAAAGAGCAGACTTCCCCCAGAGTGGGAGAAGGGGACAAAGCCCCTGTAGCAACTTTTAATTTAGTATGTTGCCCAATAGGTTGTCCACCAGTCACATGTGGCTATTTCAGTGCCTGAAACAGTGAAACTAAGGAACTGAATATTGAATTTAATATTCTAATCAAAATATGGATAATTCAGTTATTGGGACACTTTTAAGTATGTTTGGAGTAACTTGGGTTACTTTTTCAAGTGAACATTTTATAAAATCAAAATACAGGTGAAATATTGCTGATAACAGTCTAGTATCTGAATTGATACATGTGTAAATATAAAACACATACAAGACTTTGAACACAGAGCCAAAAACCAATGTAACATATCTCATTAATTTTTAATGTCAATTAATGTTGAAATGATATATTTGGATACATTTTATTAAAATATTTTATCATGATCGTTATTAAAATTAGTTTGACTTTTTAGTTATTTTTTCACTTATTTTAATGCCTATGAGAAAATTTTAAATTATGTATAAATTACATATGTAGCTCACCTTAATTTTTTCTAGCTTCATTGGGGCATCTCTGATGAATAAAAATATTCTATATTTAAGATATAAAATATGATTTTTAAATATATGAATGTACTGTGACATTATTACCACAGTCAAGCTGATTAACATATCCATTGCCTCTCATAGTTAAATGTGTGTGTGTGTGTGTGTGTGTGTGTGTGTGGGTATGGTGAGAATACTTTCCATTCACTCTCATGAAATTTCAACTACAGCATGCATCATTAACTCCACTTTATATTTCCTTTAGAGTTGATCTTGATTCTATAAACTATCCTAAATTTGGGATTAGGTAGCACATCTGAGAAACTTAAATTACTGCACAAAGAGCCGAGATGATGACTATTCTGCTACCTCCCCTTGTCTCCTGCGGCCTCCACCAATACATTTACTGGTCACCTGGCATTTGTCCAGGGCTAGCCATATCCTGTCCTGAGGATTGCTTCAACTCTTTTTCCACTTGGGTCATACAGCAAATTTTCAAAGCTGGAAAAGGCAGAAAGGGAGGAAGATCCAGGAAGTAGAGGAGAAAGATTCTTTAGTTTCATTTTGCCTGCAGGTCATACCCATAATTACTTAAATTATATTTGAAGTCACAATACTATGAACTTGGAATTTCCCTACATTTTCTTAGCAACCTGACCCAGCCTGAGAAATAACAGAGAGATTTTAGGGGGTGGCTGTACCGTAAAACCTCCTGAAGGTGTACGGGGAACCTATTAATCATTCCTGTTGCCAAGAAGGTCAGATACTTTGCTGAAGATGAATGGGGAATAGAGAAGGGCTGGGGCTGGGGGAGTGAGGACTCTTGAGTGCACAGGATGCCTTTAATGTGGAAGTGAAGAGTTGGTGCGATGAGAATGGGCTGTGGGAAAAGATGATTGAATATGTGATTTAGGAGATAATTGTGTGCCCCTTGAAATTTGAATTTCACTTATTTCTTTAACTTCTTTTGAATAGAATTTAGAAATAGTTCATGTTTTCTCCTCTTTACCTGTTGCATATAAACTGTTTTATTTGAAGTTTTTTTTAATTTTAATTTTAATTTTTAAACAACCATACAAATTTTTAACAAAATAATATAAAATGTGTATAGTTTCTGGATACTAGATTTA